>WNGS01016797.1:0-16772 GCA_020271785.1 Procambarus virginalis | reverse complement strand
GACTAGATACAACTGAAAACTCACACCCCAGAAGTGACTCGAACCCATACTTCCAGGAGCATGCAACTGTATGTACAGGGACGCCTTAAACCACTGACCATCACGACCGGACAGAAGAAGTGATAGCCGAGGCTATATGAACCACTTTCCTGCCGGCACTTGGATGGTAATCTTGGGCATAGCATTTTATCAAATCACCTCATTTTTGGGGCAACACGTGAGGAACACACATGCAAAAAGCCTGAATGGTCCCCAGACTAGATCACTGAAAACTCACACCCAGAAGTGACTCGAACCGATGCTCCAGAGCAATGCAACTGGTATGTACAGGGACGCCTTAAACCACTTGACCATCACGACCGACATAAGGAAGTGATAGCCGAGGCCGCACTCGGATGGTAATCTTGGGCATAGCATTTTAACAAATCACCTCATTTTTTGGGGCATCAAATATCAAGCCAATATCATCAATATCAAGCCAATATAAGAACAAACAAAAAGGATTTTAGTTATTACGAAATCCACATGGGCCGTGATGAGGATTCGAACTTACGTCCAGGATGATCCCAGACGCTCCTTAGTCGATTGTGCCACGACATGGTTAAAGATTGCAACTGGGAGTGCTATTCCTCTCACACGGATCCCGCAGCTTCTCCGGGAAAGAAACCGGGTTTTACACATTTCCCCATGCACCCGGGCTCTGCCAACAAGCTGTTCTACCTCTCCACCCACACTTCATACAGAGAGAGGGGAAGAGAGGGAATTGTGTTAAACCCCGGTTTTCTGTCTCGGAGAGGATGCGGGATCCCTCTAGTAGCACTCCTGGTTGCAATTCTTTTTACCATGTTGTGGCATAATCGATTAAGACGCGTCTGGGATCATCCTGGACATAAGTTCCAACCCTCATCACGGCCCTTGTGATTTGTTTGTATTATATGTTTTTTCGGTTTGTCTTTATTTGGCTTGCAATTTGATGATGCATTTTTATTTCTAAGAGAAGTAGATGTTCCCATGTGTTGCTTGTGAAATTGTTCCAAGATATATGACATCATATTTTGCTGATATTACAGCCCTCCCTCTGTTTCGGGAGTACTTATGCAACGATGAGGACCATCGTACATACATATGTAAAAGGCAATAGAAAGATGAAATTGGTACTGTACTACTGAATTTGGACAAAGCGGAAATGCTTGTGTATTGACGCTGCTAAGAAAACTTAAATTAACCTAACCTTCCTGGGCTATCTCACTGTCCATTACGTCTATATATGTACGATGGTTCCCATAGTTACATGTGAGATTTACTGGGGTGTTTGATTTTTGGTCAATCTTGCTTCCTGCACCAACGTGCAACTGCATGCAACAGCACCAACACTAATGATGGTTGCACTGAAAGAGGTTACTTTGCAGAAAGTCACAGCAAACAGACGCAAGCCCCAGAGGCGTGAGCAAAGCGCCATGGTCCCGGTATCCCAAATGGAGATGAAGGCTAGGACAGCCCTCGACTACCAAAAACAATACCGGGATCCTTCCAGCACTTGGGTCGTTTGTCCTTCAACTGCTTGAAAGCAAATATATAGGATAATGGATGGGTCCTCACATCGAATTTATATTCAGTGTTTGAAGCTCTAGGCTTGATCCTTAAGCCAAACCAAATACTGACAATTAGCACATGAACATAGGCAGTACTTCAGAATGAAGCATGACGAAAGGGCACGTGAACTGGCAAAAAATTAATTTATTCGAGAAACTTACTTACCAATGCACAATTCCATACGTTACTCTAGAGGGTCACCTGTCATCTGTTCTATCGGAAGGGGGGGGGGGTAGAGGTTTTACAATGAAACTTGGTTATTAGAACCAACTTGATATTAGCTTACCGTCGAACAGAGACCCCAACCACTCCCTAACAGAACAAACAGCCGACCTCGGTAGCCACACACCCGCTACCCTCGGTCGACCAGCAATGGACACTGGAGTGCGTGCAATTATTTAGGAGATCACTCTGGTAAGCATCTGGTTCTGAGAGAGGGGTTCAGCGTCACCTTTTATTCAGGGGTAGTGCTCATGCTGCCTAGTTGTCATGAGTATACACCCGCTCTCGAGTTGCTGTGACTTACCGCACTTTCCTTACTGTGGGATGATCCCTTAATCACCCTAAGTTTGCTATAATAAAAGATCGTCGAAGTTACAACTGTGTGTGTGTCTCTCTCACTAGCCAGGAAGTCTCACCAGGACTAAAGCAAAAGGCAGCTAACAAATATGACATTCAATACATAAGGACACACATAATATACATACGGGAATAATTATGAAACAATGCAACCTCTTAGGCTAAACGACATATGAGATTCAAAAACAAGTAGAGCATTGTGAGGACTAATAATAAACAGAAGCTCCCCTTTGACTCTGTAATATCCCCATTGGTCAAACGTATTAGCGATAAGACCTACCATTAATGTATAACGACTTACTGTAAATATATAGCTCTTGAAATAGCACTTTCTCTGTAACTAGCTGACATTGTAACTATAAGGTGTGAAGGATAGATGAAATTGTTTATGTAATAATCTAAGATGAGGTCTGATAAAGACCTTTTGTGCCCTCTGTAATGCTTTTTGCGCTACCGCTCACAGGATGAGTATGGGGTGCACAATAAACAAGCCGCCTTCGGCGGCAACAATCAATCAACCACCAACTGATAACACTCGAATATCGCCATATGTCCCCAACATATAACTGTATCAGGCTGCTGCTTAAACTTCAGCCTTCTGCTCTCCTCATTGCTTTAGGCTGAAATACGTGGCACATAAGAATACTCATATATTTCCTTCTCTACAAAAATCAATCTCTCACCTGGAATTGCGCCTTTCTTTCCAAAACACAATCAAGCTCTCCATTAAACATCACGGCCTGTATGTTCCTCTGTTCCATTACTCCAGGTCCCCTACTACAGTTATCAATCTGGGTCCTCAAAATATCATGAAAGGTACTACTGCAGTTCCTCCAATGATCTGTACATGAAGTCATCCTTAAATGTCGGTGAAGCTCTCTCCAAATGCTTCACACAAACGACGTGTAGCTCCCTACAATACTCAAAGATTCACTATGTTTCTGGAGTTCCACTCCTCAACTTGAAGTCCTGCATCACTTGCAGTTCAGCTTATACTCCTCTTGTGGTACAAAGTTCTCTCACTAACTTCTCCCGAAGAAACCATTGCAATTCTCCCACACAAACGTCGCAGTTCTCCCACACAAACCTGCAAAGCTATCATCATGCCATAATAAATGTTTTCCTAAGAAAACATAATTAAATGTATTCACAGAAAATAAAACTCCTCCATCCGACATCTCTTGAAACACTAATGCGTCGCCGCGATGGTCTATCCCCATCCTTTATGAGTCCACACTGGGAACATGCCTTGACACATCTCTGGGGCCACTGCTCCGGACGTGACATGGGAGCCTTTCCCCTCAGTCAGCACTTGAACTTCGACGAGGGAGGATGTACCACTTCTACCTCCATCATGTTCTCCTATCTCTACATTCTTATTTTAGCTCAATAAATTTCTACCCTATATATACATATGTTCACTATGATCGCTGGGCACACGATCAAACACTTGTAACTAATCTAACGAACAATTAAACAGGCTTACCGCAGGGATCTATGGTGTAGAACGCTCACTCATTGGCCCTCAATATGGCGCTCACACAGGCTGCCCACAAAAATCGCTATAGGACTGTTTCATAAGGCTCCTTCTAGTCCTGACTTGAGTACACTAAGTCACCCAGCAGGTTTCACAACCGATATGCCTGCTTACTTCATTCCTCTTGAAGGAACACACAGTTAGTTCTTCCTACTGCCAGGAGATCAACAAAGTACAACCCTCTGTGACAATTGCTGTGACTCAAGTGAGGTCACGACGTCCTGCTAGCATCACGTCAGGGAGCCGGTTGGCCGAGCGGACAGCACGCTGGACTTGTGATCCTGTGGTCCTGGGTTCGATCCCTGGCGCCGGCGAGAAACAATGGGCAGAGTTTCTTTCACCCTATGCTCCTGTTACCTAGCAGTAAAATAGGTACCTGGGTGTTAGTCAGCTGTCACGGGCTGGTCCTGGGGCTGGTCCACGGGCACGGGCTCCTGGGGTGGAGGCCTGGTCGAGGACCGGGCCGCGGGGACACTAAAGCCCCGAAATCATCTCATGATAACCTCAAGATCTCAAGATAACGTCATGTCATCAAAATATCGACATCACATTTCATGTCACTTATTTAAATGCTCATTCTCTGCACATATTTTAAATTATTCACTGACGTTCATTACATATTTTCTTCCTCTGACCTCGTAATCTCAGGTCTGGAGAGCAGAATACCTTTCACAAGGGTAAACTCGTTCCACCCAGGCTACACGGGGAAATAACACACCTCAACACCTTCTTGCAGCAGGATTCCATTCCCACCACTCGGACAGGTGCTAATGATACCACAGTCTCGACCCACTGGACAGGTCATGAACAACAGTGAACTACTTGAACACTTAGTGAACGCTGGCAATTACTGCACTCGACACTGGCAGTATCAAAACACTCCAACAATACTTAAATTAACCAAAGTTAATAATACAATGATCAATGTAACTGAGACAATCCAACACAATTACTTAACTACTGCAATCAACTCAATTACTTTACGTTAACCATTGTCACTAAGACAATTAACAATCAATTAATTGGGCGAATTTATGTTAATCACTGTCACTCAGACAGTCAAGAATAATTAATTAACTTCTTTACGTTATGCACTGTCACTAAAACAGTCAATCAAATATAAATAATTTTGTTATTACTTAACTAAATATAATTACTTATATCTCATTTGTTAGTGTTGTATCAAACAGACGAAAACAATAACAGGGTGTCACTAAGACACAAAAGAACACAATAGTCTACACACATCCAAACACCTGGTAATTACCCCAAAGGAGGACGACACTACCCAAATAGCCCTGCCCATGGAACAGCTTTCAACACCAGTGGGAAGTGTGTGTGAATATGGATATTGGAAATTGGGCTTCAAAGTAATGTACTCCAATATCGATGGGGTCACTAATAAGACAAGTGAACTTGCTCAAAGGGCGCAGCAATGAGTAGCTCAGAGTGAGGAGACAAGCAGAGAGACAGTATGAAAATGATATCGCAAGTAAAGTCAAGACCCAACCAAAGCTGCTCCATAGCCACATCATGAAGAAAACAGCGGTGAAGGAACAATTGCTGAAATTGATAAAAGGAGAGAACAGATACACAGAGAATGACAAGGAGGTGTGTGAAAGACTCAGCAAAAAGATTCGAGGTCTTCATAATAGACCAAGGATAAAGACCCTGTACTAAGAGATGAGGAGGAGTAGGAGGAGGCAAACCAAGCAACGTTGGTAGAATTTAAGTTCACCAGTGATGAGGTCAAAAGGAATCTGTTGGAGCTGAATGTGACATAGGCTGTTGGGCCTGACAGAATCTCGCAATGGATACTAAAAGAAGGTGCAAAAGCACTTAGTGTGCCAGTCTCTATGGTGTAACAGGTCACTGGAATCCTATCAAAAACCCCTAAGCCAGCTAATGTAGTCCCAATATTCCAAAAGGGTGACAGTCTGTACAAGATATGATGGACTATGTCACCCAAAAGTGTCAGGAGGCAGTAAACAGGTTCATCCCGTCCCCCCCAAAAAAGAAAAAATCCTGGAAGCAAAAGAAGAATCCATGATTTAATAGGGCATGTATGGAAGCAAAAGAACTGAACAAAAGGGCGTGGAGGAACTTCTGAAATAACAGTACACCAGAAATCAGGGAGATACCAGAGAACCAGGAATGAGTATGTTAGTGTGAGAAGAGACAGAGAAAAATTATGAAAATGATATAGCAAGCAAAGCCAAGTCCGAACCAAAGCTACTCCACAGTCAAATCAGGAGGAAAACAACAGTGAAAGAAGAGGTAATGAAACTTAGATCAGGCGAGGACAGCTATACAGAGAATGACAAATAGGCGAGTGAAGAACTAAACAAGAGGGTCCAGGAGGTCTTCACAATAGAACAAGGTGAGGTCACTGCACTAGGAGAGGGGGCAGTAAACCAGTCAGCCTTAAAGGGTTCGAAATTACGAGAGATGAGGTCAAGATATACCTGTTGGATCTGGATGTGAGAAAGGCTGTTGGTCCAGACGGGATTTCACCATGGATATTGCAATAGAGTGCAGAGGCACTCTGCTTGTCACTCTCCACAGTGTATAGTAGGTCACTGGAGACAGGAGATTTACCAGAAATATGGATGACGGCTATTGTGGTAACAATATACAAAAATGGTGACAGACAAGAGGCACTGAACTACAGGCCAGTGTCCTTGACTTGTAAATCATGCAAGGTGATAGAGAAGATCGTGAGAAAAAACTTGTAAAACATCTGTAGTGAAGGGACTTTGTGACAAATCGCCAGCATGGGTTCAGGGAAGGTAAATCTTGCCTTACAGGCTTAATAGAGTTCTATGACCAGGTGACAAAGGTTAAGCAAAAAAGAAAGGCTGGGCGGACAGCATTTTCTTGGACTGTCGAAAAGCCTTTGACACAGTACCCCATAAGAAGCTGGTGCATAAGCTGGAGAGACAGGCAGGAGGGAGGAGTGAGAAAGGTGGTCCAGTGGATACGGGAGTACCTAAGCAATAGGAAGCAGAGAGTTACAGTGAGGGTCCCACAGGGCTCCAGTACTCGGTCCTATCCTGCTCCTGATATACGTAAATAATCTCCCAGAGGGTATAGACTAATTCCTCTCACTGTTTGCTGAGAATGCCAAAATTATTAGAAGGATTTAGACAGAGGAAGACTGCTTGAGACTTCAAGAAGACCTAGACAAACTGAAGGAATGATCGAACAAGTGGTTGTTAGAGTTTAACCCAAGCAAATGAAATGTAATGAAGATAGGTGTAGGGAGCAGGAGACCCAGATACAAGGTATCATTTGGGAGATGAAATTCTTCAAGAGTCAGAGAGAGAGAGAGAGAGAGAGAGAGAGAGAGAGAGAGAGAGAGAGAGAGAGGAGAGATGAGATCACACACACCTGTTCCCTGAAGTCCATATCAAGAGGATAACATCAGTGGCATATGCCAGGTTGCCAACATAAGAACGGCATTTAGAAACTTGTGTAAGAAATCATTCAAAACTTTGTATACCACATATGTCAGACCAATCCTGGAGTATGCAGCTCCAGCATGGAGTCCATATCTAGTCAAGCATAAGACTAAACTGGAGAAGGTTCAATTGTTTGCCACAAGACTAGTACCCGCGCTGAGAGGTATGAGCTACGAGGAGAGACTACGGGAGTTAAACCTCACGTCGCTTGAAGACAGAAGAGTTAGGGGGGACATCATCACCGCATAAAAGATTCTCAAAAGAATTGATGGGGTAGATAAGGACATGCTATTTAACCCAAGGGGAACACGCACTAAGGGACGCAGATGGAAATTGAGTGCCCAAATGAGCCACAGAGATATTAGAAAGAAGAGAGGCTGGCAAATGGAATGCCTTAGGAAGTATTGTGGTGGAGGCAGACTCCATACACAGTTCCAAGTGTAAATGTGATAGAGCCCAGTAGACTCAGGAACCTGTACACCAGTTGATTGACAGTTGAGAAGCAGGACCAAAGAGCCAGAGCTCAACCCCCTGCAAGCACAAATAGGTGAGTACAGCCTTAAAATGCATATGGCACACACCTTCCACTGTCACCACCTGCACCACCACTTTGCTGCAACCTTATATATGCATATGTACACCCATCCCATTTTCACCGCCTGCACCGCCCTTCTTCGACAACCTTATTCATGCTTATGGTACCCCCATCCCCCCACTGTTACCACCTGCACCCCCTCTCACAATCTTATGCATGAATATGGTACACATCTCCCACTGTCACCACCCTTGAGTCTAAATATGGTTCTTCACCCAGCAGTGTTAAAGTAATATTAAATCGGCCTTGCCACAAACGTCTAGGGGTATCAAAAAGTCACTGTATAAAAAAGGTGAACAATATATTTGTGCTAAGGGGGACAAAACATAACACTTAAATAGTACATAAGAAAAACAGAAACATTCTTTAACTTGCATTAACATTAACATAAAACTTCTTAGTGAAGCATGAGCAATATCACCAGAACATGAATACTTAAAAAGGGAATACCCGCAGTCATCTAACCAGAGAAATAACTAAAAATAACCAACACCAGGGACTGAACCTAAACCACGACTACCCTCGACCACCGCCTTCGCGCTACTGCCGGATTACTGGCTTGCCAGGACGGCGTCACCTCCCTAACTATCAACAGACTATCCAAACTGGTCAACTGCTCACGGAGAAATACATGAGCATTGTAACACGAGAACTTCATACAATATACAGTGTTATAATATATAATCATATAATATAAAATTTCTCATAACATTAATTAGAGAATAAGATAGTATTGAATGAATCTTAAAATGAATGAATGAGAGAATGAATGAATCTTTAGCAAGATTCGTGACATCCCTCCCGGCCCCTAAGAAAAAATGAAATGAACTGCAACTTGATTTCATTTTTTTGACTGCATGAAATAACCCATGAAAAAAATTACAACATAAAAATACGTCAACTAAGCAAAGAATTTCACACAGAAACAAAAATTACAAACTGTACATACATCTCATGAATAAAGAACACTACAGATTAAGGCACTGCAACAGGAAATCCTCTGGATAAGGCATCAGCAATAACATTTTGCCTCCCAGGAATATGACGAATTACAATATTGAACTCCTGCAGTACCAATGACCATCTAAGTATTCTCTGGTTTTTACACTTCATAGAGTTGATAAATGTCAATGGATTATGATCCGTATATACTACTACTTCATTTCTTTAAACTAGACATATGATCTACCCAATTCTTACTAAAAATTACAATGTCATCCAAATATGCCCTACAGTCTGGCACATCCTTCAACAAAAAATTCATTAATTTCTGAAACGTGGCTGGAGCATTCCTTAATCCAAACGGCATTACATTAAACTCGTAAGCTCCATCAGGAGTGATAAATGCGGTCACTTCCCTGGCAAAATCCGTAAGAGGTATCTGATGATAACCCTTAGATAAGTCTAATTCAGATACAAAGTTGGCATGACCTATAGTATCAACACATTCTTCTAATAAAGGTAACGGATAGACATCAACTACAGTTACCTGGTTGAGTTTTCTATAATCCACTACTAATCTCCACTTGTCTTCCGGTTTTGGTACTAAGAGGCATGGCGAACTCCAGGAACTCTGACTGGGTCTGATGAACCCATGTCGAAGAAGATAATCAACCTCCTCCTGGATGATGCGACGTTTCTCGGGTGTCACTCGATAAGGGTGCAACCGAATTGGAGTCACATTTGTCAGGGTGATATCGTGAGTAATCAGAGAAGTTTGAGTGGGGACCTCCCCAAACAAGCTAGAAGACACCTCCAAAAGGTTCTGGAACTCTGCTCTCTCCTCCTCCTGCAAATGGCTCAATTCTTCCCCGGAACTACTGGAATTAGACAAATAAGCATTACTAACTTCCTCAGCCATACTCGATTCTTCAGGAATTTTTCTCGGCAACACAACAAGCCACAATACTAGGCCCACAATAAGCTTCAACCGGTTTACATGTACACTCATGGTCTGTCGTTTCTGCTTGGGATGGCAGACCTTGTAAGTAACCTCCCCAAGACGTTTGACTACTTGATACGGTCCTGCGAATTTATTAGACATAGACGTACCCATGCGAGGCTTCAAGACCAATACCAAATCTCCTGGCTCAAAAACTCTGAGTTTGGCCTTGAACCTCTGGTCATGTTTCTGCTTCATTTCCTGTTGTTGTTCACCTAGGTATCGTAAGGCCAACTCCCTCGTTCTGGACAACTTTCTCTTGACATCCGTCAGGTAACGCTCACTCTGCCTGGCTGTAACATCTCCTAATAATTGTTCATATAACATCTTTAAAGGTCCTCTCACCTGATTTCCGAATACAAGCTCGAATGGAGAACAGCCGAGTGCACTGTGCAATCCATCTCTAGCCGCAAATAAAACAAATGGCAGATTATCATCCCAATGTCTGGGTGAATCTTCCCCAGTTGTCTTCAACATTTTCTTGAGAGTTTGGTGGAACCGCTCGATTCCCCCTTGACTCTGAGGATGGTAAGGACTTGAAAAATTGTGTTTGATACCAAACATGCTACAGAAATTTTTAAAAGTGGTGGAACAAAAATTACTCCCATTATCAGTTTGAATTACACGGGGCATACCAAATAATGAGAAGAATCGTTCCAACTGCCGTATAATGGTAGAAGCTTTAACATTACGTAAAGCATACGCTTCAGGGAACCTGGTGGTCATACATAAAATTGTAAACATATACATATTTCCGGATTTGGTACGGGGTAAAGGTCCGATACAATCCAGTACCACATGAGTAAAAGGCTCTTCTGGCACTACAATAGGGTATAACGGTGCACGTGGCACAGTCTGATTTGGCTTACCAACAGTTTGACACACAACACAGTTGTGGCAATATCTGACCACATCTTTTTTATTGTTTAGGCCAATAAAAAAGTTTACAGATCTTATGATACACTGGTAATGCCTTGATGGCCTCCCATCGGGTCATCATGAGCAGCTTGCAATACTTGCTCCCTATACTCTGTTGGCACAACGAGCTGGGTTTTAAACTCACAATCTTCTGATGAGGGAGTTCCTGATGATCTCCATCTTCTCATCAGACATTGATCCTTGAAATAACAACCCGTACTCTCCTCCAAAGTATCAATGGATTCGGCTGCTTCTGCATAACATTCAGCTAGACTGGGATCAGTACTCTGCAACTTACGCAAGGTCTGGAACTCTTCAACTGGGGCGAGCGGGCGAGGAAGTGGTACCTGGGCCACATCTTCCAGACCATCTGGGTCAGAATAAATTAGGGCTTTGGCACCGGCCTCACTCTCGTCATCCATGTGAGCTATAAATGTATCTTCAAGGTCCACCTCCACCTCCCTGTCTGAAGGGGTCCTAGCCTCTAGAACATCCACCTTGGTAGTAGCAGGACTTACCACATTCTGCTTACCCATGGATCTGGTCACAACACAGGCTGGATAAATGACACCATCATCCTCATCTGGTTGAGCCAGTATTGCATTAGGTTTAGTATACATAACAGGAAAATCGGTCCCACTAAATTGACACTTGTCAAAATCATTACCTACAATTATATCAATCCCAGGAATGGGCAACTGCTCACTGACTGCTACAGTGCACCAACCTGGTGTAATAGAAGAATTCAGGTTAACCTTGATTAGTGGTACACTCTGGATATGCCCTCCAAGTCCCTGCAATAACACTACCTCTCCAATGTCTTCTGTGCTAACATCAGTAAGAACACGGTGAGAAATTACAGACTGGGAAGCACCAGTGTCTCTTAACAACTGAACTGGTTTCCAGGTTCCACTAGTACATAATAGGGTTCCCGAATGTAGGTATGGATCAAAATTAGTCATCCACTTGGGCATGACTGAAGCAACATTGGCATTACTGCTTTGCAAACCCCTACTCATAATTAGACCAGTTGGTCTCAACTCTGGGTGCAAAGCATAACATGAATGTACCACATGACCTCTTCTCCTGCAATGCATGCAATACCTGCTAGTGGTCGGAATAGCCGTACCCACTGCAGGCTTATTCACTACATTAATTGCGGTTGACAACCCTGTCGGTTGTTTCTCAAATTTAGGCTTTACAGGAGAAGGGTTAAGGGGAGAAGGTGAAGTAGCTGGTCGAGTCTGGAAATCATAATGATTAGTTTTAGCCTTGAAATGATTAAGGAGTGCTCTAAAAGGCACTTTAGTAAGTAGTTCATGCTCATCAGTTAGCTTGGCTAATTTATTGAGATCAGTGGTTTGTTTATTTTCAGCCATAAACAAAGCTCATTTCTCTGGTAGACATCCCACTACTTCCTCAAGTACTATGAGGTCTCTCAAAGTCTCAAACTCTGTAATCTTAAGTGCTTTTAACCATCTGTTAAAGTGATTTAATTTTACTCTTACAAAGTCAGAAATAGTCTGGTTATGTGCTCTTTTTAAACTTCTGAATTTTATTCTATGTGCCTCTGGGATCTGCTGGTAGGCATTTAAAATACTTTGCTGAACAAATGTAAAATCGAAAGAATTCTCAATAGGCAAAGAAGCAAATACCTCTTGAGCTTTACCCTTAAATTGTCCTTGTAAAATGCTAACCCATTGATCAAAAGGCCAGTTCATGCTGACGGCTAGTTTCTCAAAATGCAAGAAAAATATTTCTGGATCTTCTTCATTAAACTTAGGCAAATCTACATGTTTACTGTACTTAGAAAAACTATTTGTACTCTCTGGATTATTACTAGTGTTACCCAAACCTGCCGCAATCCTCTGCTGTTCCAACTTGTTATTATTTTCAGCCATACTCTGCTGAATTTCTAATTGTTTAGTTTGTTGCTTTGCTAGTTGTAACTGAGCCTCCAACTCAAGGTGTTTTTGCTGGTTCTGCAACTCCAACCTTTCCTTATCTGCTGCCAACTCAAGATGTTTTTGCTGGTTCTGCAACTCCAACCTTTCCTTATCTGCTGCCATCCTAGCCATTTCTAATTTTGTCTCCATCTCCAACTTTAAGATTGCCACCTGGTCACTTGACTCTTCTTCCAACTCTTCCAAACACTCCTCGTCAAGTCTCTCTTCCTCCACCAAGTGTGTGACAATAACTCTTAACACTTGAGCTTTCAACATTTTTCTGGAAACTGCTATATTCAATTTATCAGCCAGCAATAACAAACCAGACTTCGTTAAGTCATTAATTTTACCAAGATGTAACTGATCTACCAGCTCAACAACCTGATCCTCCATGGTTGGCTCAACAATCACAACTTACTTTGAACAACACTGAAATATATGCTTGGCCCCTGGCACAAGCTGAACACTTACCTCAAATCGTAAAAAGGTTTCACAGCAGCTCAGATTGAACAATTATCCGTTCACAGGCTTGATTAGGTATCACTAGATAATCACAGTACCTAGGAAGGCAATTGCTATTAATAATTAGCATTGTTAATTGTACAACAGTACAGGGAATTAATGGTTTAAGCATCAATTAAGCACTCTCTCGGACGGGTCCCCATATGTCACCACCCTTGAGTCTAAATATAGTTCTTCAGTGAGCCGGGTGTGAGTGTAGCTGGTCGTGGGTGTAGTAGTGTGGGGGTGTAGTCGTGTGTGGGCATAGCCAGTTGAGGGTGTAGTCGTGTGTGGGTGTAGCCAGTTGAAGGGGTAGTTGTGCATGGGCGTAGCCAGTTGAGGGTGTAGTCGTGTGTGGGTGTAGCCAGCTGAGGGTGTAGTCATGTGTGGGCGTAGCAAGTTAAAGGTGTACGCGTGTGTGGGTGTAGTAATGTCTTTGCGTAGCCAGTGTGAGTGTAGCTGGTTGAGGGTGTCGCCTGGGTACACGTGAGCTGTGGAGACAGAGGACTGGACATACTATGTATAACAGTGGTCCGTGACCGTGTCTAAACACTCGCGAGAGCTTTGAAATTATGAAACGAAATGTTGTAAATATAAAAAAAGTCATAAATATGCAGCAAGGAAATAAGACATGTCAATGCATTATTAGAATTGCGGGTTTAAAAATGAAAAAAATTGATGGAAATAAATCTGAATTCAGATTACAGAACCAACTAGGAACGAAAACACACTAGACTTGTTATTCACAAACAATGATGAACTAATCAGAGACATAACAATCTCAGATACTTCATACTCAGACCATAAGCTCATTGAAGTGCGAACTAGCATAAATAACGGTAGTAGATCTAAGAGATCCAACAAGCGAGAAGGAATATTCAATCAATTCAATTTCAACAATAAGAGGATTGACTGGGAAAAAATAAATGTAGACCTTTCAACCATTCAATGGGAGACGGTCTTAAGCGACAAAACTCCCACACAGGGAATAGCTCAACTGACAGCTGAAGCTTACAAGGTCTGCTTGAAGCACGTGCCGGTGAGGAGGGGCAGAAAGAGAAACACTCTAGAAAGGGAACGCAGACGACTGTACAGGAGAAGGAAAAAAATAACGGAAATGCTTCGGCAGACACAACTATCACAAGCAAGGAAAATAAGCCTAAGCAGGGAGATCGAAGAAATAGAACAAACGTTGAAGCGATCATATGAGTCTGAGGAAATGGAATTGGAACAGAGAGCTATACAAGAGATAAGGAAAAATCCGAAATATTTTTTCACATACGCTAAATCAAAATCCAAAACCTCGACCAGTATTGGACCGTTAATTACAAATGAAGGTACGTACACAGAGGACAACAAAGAGATTAGTGAAATTCTAAGAAGCCAGTATGAGGCTATGTTTAGCACACCAATTAACAACATGAAAGTTGATGACCCAGACAGCTTCTTTATGAATGACATTCAAGCTGCAGATAATATAACGGATATTACCACAAACTCGGAAGACTTTGAAAGAGAAATTGACAATATGCCCATGCACTCAGCCCCTGGGCCTGACTCATGGAATTCAATATTCATAAAGAAATGTAAAGTACCAGTAGCGAGAGCACTCAGCGTAATATGGAGAAAGAGCCTGGATACAGGGGAGATACCAGCAGCACTTAAATCTGCAGATATAGCTCCGTTGCACAAGGGGGGGAGTAAAGCCTTGGCAAAAAATTATAGGCCAGTTGCACTAACATCACACATAATAAAAGTGTTTGAAAGAGTGATTAGGAATCAAATTTCTAGTTTTATGGAAAACAATGAATTGCACAATCCAGGACAACATGGATTTAGAGCGGGAAGATCCTGTCTGTCACAGTTACTCAACCACTATGACAAAATCACAGAAGCCCTAGAAGAAAAGCAAAATGCAGATGTTGTATACACAGACTTTGCAAAGGCTTTCGACAAATGTGACCATGGGGTGATAGCTCACAAAATGAGGTCAATGGGAATAACTGGAAAAGTAGGACGCTGGATACTCAATTTCCTGTCGAACAGAACACAAAGAGTAACAGTCAATCAGATAAAATCGAGTCCAAGCGATGTTAAAAGCTCTGTACCTCAAGGTACAGTCCTTGCACCGCTACTGTTCCTTATTCTCATATCTGATATAGACAAAAATACACGTCACAGCTTCGTGTCATCCTTCGCAGATGACACAAAAATCAGCATGAAAATTACCTCTGCTGAAGACATTGAAAAACTACAACAGATGTCAACAAAGTTTTCGATTGGGCAGCAGAAAATAATATGATGTTTAACAGTGATAAATTTCAGGTACTCAGGTACGGCAAAAATGAGGATCTGAAACATAATACAGGGTACAAAACACAATCAAATCTTCCCATAGTAGAAAAACAGCATGTCAAGGATTTGGGAATAATGATGTCCGACGATCTAACGTTTAGGGAGCATAACCAAGCAAATATCGCATCAGCCAGAAAAATGATCGGATGGATTACGAGAACTTTCAAATCCAGGGATCCCATCACAATGGTTGTACTCTTCAAGTCACTTGTGTTGTCCCGTCTCGAATACTGCTCAGTACTCACTTCCCCCTTCAGAGCAGGAGAGATTGCTGAAATAGAGGGAATACAGAGAACATATACGGCACGCATAGACGAGATAAAACACCTAAATTATTGGGATCGTCTCAAAGCTCTCCAAATGTACTCTCTAGAAAGGAGACGAGAGAGATACCAAATAATATACACGTGGAAAATACTGGAGGGCCAGGTCCCAAATCTACACAGTAAAATAACAACGTACTGGAGTGAACGATATGGAAGAAAATGCAAGATTGAACCAGTGAAGAGCAGAGGTGCCATAGGCACAATCAGAGAACACTGTATAAACATCAGAGGTCCGCGGTTGTTCAACGTCCTCCCAGCGACTATAAGAAATATTGCCGGAACAACCGTGGACATCTTCAAGAGAAAACTGGACTGTTTCCTAAGAGAAGTCCCGGATCAGCCGGGCTGTGGTGGGTATGTGGCTCTGCGGGCCGCTCCAAGCAACAGCCTGGTGGATCAAACTCTCACAAGTCGAGCCTGGCCTCGGGCCGGGCTTGGGGAGTAGAAGAACTCCAGAACCCCATCAACCAGGTATCAACCAGGTATCAACCAGGTCTACAGTACAAACTATCAAGAGATATTGTTAATTTACCGGTACTTATACATGCATGTTGTGTGAATATTATGCACAAGATTTATGGAACCATGTACTTGGCATAACATACATATAGTATGAATTCAATACAAGCTTACTTACAGTATCACATGCGTGACATAAAATGCTAAAAATGCAACATAAGGCAAGTTTTAATTCTCTTACAGTATGCAGTGTTGGCAGCAAGTCCTTCAGAGTGACTCTGTGTATCCACATCTGCCGGTGTTCATTACCGCCATCAGTAAACTCCTTGCTGCTGCCATCAACAGAGTTGTTCAGGTTTGCTGTCCCAAACTTTACAACAGCCGAAGGAGTTTCACTTGGTGTTACCCAAGTAATCACGATGTCTTGGTTTTTGTCTTAAATCAATATTAAATATAGAATTAAGTGTCTTAAGATAAACCATACAGTATATACAATTATTCATGGATATTGAACAGGCATTAACTGCATATTTGCATCAATAAAAAACCAGCGTTGAATG
>WNGS01016795.1:0-10155 GCA_020271785.1 Procambarus virginalis | reverse complement strand
ACCTTGAGGTGCTTCCGGGCTTATCGTCCCCGCGGCCCGGTCATCGACCAGGCCTCCTGGTTGCTGGACTGATCAACCAGGCTGTTGGACGCGGCTGCTCGCAGCCTGACGTATGAGTCACAGCCTGGTTGATCAGGTATCCTTTGGAGGTGCTTATCCAGTTCTCTCTTGAACACTGTGAGGGGTTTGCCAGTTATGTCCCTTATGTGTAGTGGAAGCGTGTTGAACAGTCTCGGGCCTCTGATGTTGATAGAGTTCTCTCTCAGAGTACCAGTTGCACCTCTGCTTTTCAACGGGGGTATTCTGCACATCCTGCCATGTCTTCTGGTCTCATGTGATGTTATTTCTGTGTGCAGGTTTGGGACCAGCCCCTCTAATATTTTCCACGTGTAAATTATTATGTATCTCTCCCGCCTGCGCTCAAGGGAATACAGATTTAGGCTCTTTAGTCGGTCCCAATAGTTTAGATGTTTTACCGAGTGGATTCTAGCAGTAAAGGATCTCTGCACGCTCTCCAGGTCAGCAATTTCACCCGCAGTGAAAGGGGCTGTCATTGTGCAGCAGTACTCCACTCTAGAGAGCACAAGCGTTTTGAAAAGTGTCATCATCGGTATAGCATCTCTAGTGTGAAAAGTTCTTGTTATCCAACCTGTCATTTTTCTTGCAGTTGTGACGGCTACTTTATTGTGTTCTTTAAAGGTAAGGTCTTCCGACATGAGTACACCCAGATCCTTTACATTGCCTTTTCGTTCTATGTTATGATTTGCCTGAGTTTTGTACGTGGTTTCAGTTTTTATATTTTCATTTTTTCCATAGCGCATGAGCTGGAACTTGTCTTCGTTAAACACCATATTATTTTCTGTAGCCCATAGAAAGACCTGATCTACATCTGACTGGAGGTTCGCCGTGTCCTCTATGTTGCCTACTCTCATGAAGATCCTAGTGTCATCTGCAAAGGATGATACAGTGCTATAGGTTGTGTTCTTGTCTATGTCCGATATAAGGATGAGAAAAAGTACTGGAGCAAGCACAGTACCCTGGGGGACTGAGCTCTTAACGGTTGACGGGTTGGATTTTATTTTGTTGACTATTACACATTGGGTTCTGTTGGTCAGGAAATTGTAGATCCATCTGCCTACTTTTCCGGTAATTCCTTTTGAGCGCATTTTATGGGCAATAACACCATGGTCACATTTATCAAAAGCTTTTGCAAATCTGTGTAAATTACATCAGCGTTTTGTTTGTCTTCCATAGCATCTAATGCCATATCATAGTGGTCCAGCAACTGCGACAGGCAAGAGCGCCCTGTTCTGAAACCATGTTGTCCGGGGTTATGGAGATGCTGTGATTCCATGTATTTTGTGATCTTACTTCTTAGCACTCTCTCAAAATTTTTATGATGTGCGATGTTAGTGCTATCGGTCTGTAATTTTTTGCCTCTGCCTTATTTCCTCCTTTATGAAGTGGTGCTATCTCTGCTGTTTTTAGTATATCAGGAATAACGCCAGTATCTAGGCTTTGTCTCCACAGAATGTGAAGGGCCTGCGATAGTGGTTTTTTACAGTTCTTGATGAATATGGAGTTCCAAGAATCCGGGCCTGGTGCGGAGTGCATAGGCATACTGTTTATGGCTTCTTCAAAATCCAGTGGGGATAGGGTGACGTCTGATATATGATTTGATGTTGGTATCATATCCATGAAAAATTCATTTGGGTTATCGATCTTTAGTGCGTTTAATGGCTCGCTGAAGACAGAGTCGTATTGCTTCCTCAGTAGCTCGCTCATTTCTTTGTTGTCATCGGTGAAAGTTCCATCTTCCTTTCGCAGGGGCCCGATACTAGATGTGGTTTTTGATCTTGATTTTGCATAGGAGAAAAAATATTTCGGGTTTCTCTCTATTTCACTGATGGCCTTTTGCTCTCTTTCCCTCTCCTGCGTTTTGTATGATTCTTGTAGCTTGAGTTCAATTTTTCCTATTTCGCTACCTAACCTTCTTCGCCGTTCCTGAGATAGGGTGCGACTCTCAAGTTGTACCGCGATTCGTTTTCTTCGCCTATATAGGGAACGACGTTCTCGTTCCAATCTGCATCTCTTCCTCTTTTTTCTTAGGGGGATGCGGTTTGTACATATTTCTAGTGCTACTGAGCTTATTTTTTCCAGGCACTGGTTCAGGTTCGCATTTCCTAGCTGTTCTTCCCAGTTTATTTCTGTGAAGTCCTGGTTTATTTGCTCCCAGTTTATCTGTTTATTATTGAAGTTGAATTTGCTGAAATCTCCTCCACCGGGAATCTGGACTGGTTTTGAAGGTCTATTCCCCATGGTTGTCATAACTTCAATTAAGTTGTGATCTGAGTAACAGGTATTTGTAATCATTATGTTCCTGATCAATTCATCATTATTAGTGAAAATGAGGTCCAGCGTGTTCTCCTTCCTGGTTGGTTCTACTATTTGCTGGTTTAAGGCAAACCTGTCGCACATCCGTAGCAGGTCATTTGCATGTGCCTGTTCATTAAGGCTACTTCCTGGTATTCTTTCTGATATTACTGTATTAGCCAGGTGCTTCCATTTCAGGTGCCGTAGGTTGAAGTCCCCAAGCAGAATGATGTTCGGAGCTGGATTTGTGAGGTTTTCCAAGCAGTGTTCTACTTTCATTAGTTGGTCTTTAAACTGCTGAGGGTTTGCCTCCGGTGACTTATATACAAGGACAATAACTACATTTATAATCTCTATTTTGATTATCAGCACTTCCACCATATCATTCGAGGTGTTTAGCAGCTCAGTACAGATGAGTGTGTCTTTGATGTATAGGCTGACCCCACCCTGAAGCCGGTGTTTCCTATCACATCTGAAAAGATTGTACTCTGAGATCCATATTTCACCATCATGGTAGTCCTTTGTGTGGGTTTCTGTTAGGGCTGCAAACACTGCATTTGCCTCATGAAGGAGACCATCTATAAAGTGAACTTTGTTGGATTTGCGTGTTTTTATACCTTGAATGTTGGCAAATATAAATGATGTTATCGTGGTAGTGGAAGTGCTGGATGCCTTACTTGGTGTTAATATCTGAGGCTCTGGTAAGGGGGCCACTGTGTTTGCGTCCAGGGTGTGTTGTTTTCGAAGTGATTCGTCCAGTTTCGGTAGTGGGGCGAGTGTTGTGTGGTGTAGTACCTGTGTGTTTGTTGGTAATGTGTATTCCAGACTTGTGGGTATCTCCCTTCCCCTCTGTAATCCTGTGGTGGTTCCATCTGACTGTTCCTCTCTCTTATATTTTCTGCTCTGTTTCTGCCTTCCTCTAAAAAATTGCCAGTAGTGTCATACTGATCTTCCCGTCTATAACGTTGTGTACCTCTCACGTGGAATTCCGGACACTGAAGATTGTAGCATTTTTTGTCCCTAATTGAAAATTGACATAATTTGGGGTGGAAGTATCTACACCCTGTTCCAAAACGGCATGTACCCCTCGCCAACATGTTCCTGCATTTTCGAGGATGCAGAAAATGGCATTTTGTTCCTAATTTTCCATATTTGCATATTCCTTTAGCGTAGAATTTGCAAATGTGTTCCGGTTTTGCGTTTTTCAAGGTATTTATATCTGTGTCTGTCTTGTCTACCTCTTTATTGGAGCCATCTCCGCTTTTCGTCCCAATTCCTTCATTTATGCACTCTGTCTCACTGTTGCTCACATCGTTTATATTACCTGACTCTGCAATATTGCTGCTATTATGTACTACAATACCCTCTTCCTCCACATTACTGCTGCGGTTCTCTAAACTATCTGTTCCTGGGTTTTGGTCGTTAACCAATGTTGTCTTATCCCAGTCTGCATATATCACTGGTAGCTTGTCTGTGAATGGTAATCTCTGTGACTCGGGAATGTTTTTCATCAGTTTAGTTATGTTCTCTAACATTAATCTGTCATCTTTGCAGACCCAGTAAATTCCTTGCCTTTTTGTGCATCCTGGAGATACTTCTGTACAGCCCAGGTGAAATCTCATGTTACAGATGCAACACGTTACGCCTACATTACGTTTTCCCAGTACTCCCGAGCACTCGCCACACCTCTCCATTGTCTGATGTATTGTTGTATTTGTGGTTTACTGTGTGGATCACTTGTTGATGTCAGTCCTTTTAACTCTTTATAAAGTTATATGTATATTTTTATATATTTAATATTTATAATACTATATGTATACCGTAGATTTGTAATATTATGTATGTTATTTTGTTCAAACTTTATGGCAGGTACTTAGCGTAGGGTAGCGAAGCTGGTCCCCGGTGCGGTACAGGTGACCTCTTGTCGTCCCAGGTTGATGTCACGAGTTTCCAGCTACTCGATTTATAACACTGATTTTTCTTTGCTTGTATTCTTACAAGGGATTTTCCGCCTAATTTCCGGCTTGCAATGGTATTCACTCACTTTATTCTAATTATTAGATTCACATTTCCATAGTACACTATATGATTTCCGTATTTTATCCCTGTGGGACGTGCCCTGGGGTAGGCCTCGCGTGGCTTGTGGAAACAGCCTACTGATGCCGCCTCTTGCCACTATTCTATATTTCTAGCATTCTATATTTATAATATTCTATGCACGATTTTCCTTCACTTCCAACTTATATGTTGTTGTGGTACCCGTTCCACTTCACTGTTCCACGAATCACCGTTCACTATTTTTTTTTCTCATACACGCACGTACACAAAGCCTCATGCACTGGCCCACACGTGGTCTCCCGTTTATTATCTATTTAACACAAAGTTCCGTTGATAATGACTGTTTTCAAATTTTCCAGCGGGTCACTATGCACTTGTTATGCCTGTAATCGGTAATCCAAGGCTGTGGTCCTAAGAAATCCCGGTTAATGTCACGATTTTAACGGAGCGCGAGCGGTACGACTTCCCTCCCTCAACCCTCCCTGACAATCCCTGACAATGATAGGGACATATAAAATACTCAGGGGAATTGACAAAGTGGAAATAGATTAATGTTCACACGTAATAATAACAGAACGAGGGGACATGGGTGGAAACTGGAAACTCAGATGAGTCACAGAGATGTTAGGAAGTTTTCTTTTAGCGTGAGAGTAGTGGGAAAATGGAATGCACTTGGGGAACAGGTTGTGGAAGCAAATACTATTCATACTTTTAAGACTAGGTATGATAGGGAAATGGGACAGGAGTCATTGCTGTAAACAACCGATAGCTGGAAAGGCGAGATCCCAGAGTCAATGCTCGATCCTGCAAGCACAAATAGGTAAGTACAAATAGGTAAGTACACACACAACACACACACACACACACAACACACACACACACACACACACACACACACACCATGTGTGTGTGTGTGTGTGTGTGTGTGTGTGTGTGTGTGTGTGTGTACTTACATATTGTACTTACCTATTTGTGCTTGCAGGATCGAGCATTGACTCTTGGATCCACCTTGTGTGTGTGTGTGTGTGTGTGTGTGTGTGGTGTGTGTGTGTGTGTGTGTGTGTGTGTGTGTGTGTGTGTGTGTGACCATGAGGCACCCAGGCTCGTCCCGGAACTGAGAGGATTGAGCTACGAGGAAAGGCTGAAGGAGCTGAATCACATCCCTGGAAAACAGAAGAGTAAGGGGAGACATGATAGCCACCTACGAAATTCTCAGGGGAATTGATAGGGTGGACAAAGACAAACTCTTCACCATGGGTGGGACACGAACAAGGGGACACAGGTGGAAACTTAGTACCCAGATGAGCCACAGAGACGTTAGAAAGAATTTTTTCAGTGTCAGAGTAGTTAACAGATGGAATGCACTAGGAAGTGATGTGGTGGAGGCTGACTCCATACACAGTTTCAAGTGTAGATATGATAGAGCCCAGTAGGCTCAGGAATCTGTACACCAGTTGATTGACAGTTGAGAGGCGGGACCAAAGAGCCAAAGCTCAAACCCGGCAAGCACAATTAGGTGAGTACATACACACACACACACACACACACAGGAGACCCAGACAGGAATATGGTAGGCCGCCACATGGCCACCATTACATAATAGAAAGAGCAGCTTCGTTGCTAGCAGGAATGGATCTGGACTACTAATTATGAGAGACTTCAACCATGGGAAGATAGATTGGGAGAACAGAGACCCGCATGGAGGACCAGACACGTGGAGAGCTAAGCTGCTGGACGTGGCTACAAGAAACTTTCTAAGCCAGCACATCAAAGAACCAACAAGAAGATGAACCAGCAATGTTTGATTTGATATTTACCCTAAATGAGTGGGATATAAGGGAAGTTAAGATGGAAGTGCTCTTGGGAATAAGTGATCACAGTGTATTGAACTTTGAGTACCTGGTAGAGCTAGGAATTATCTCCCCAATAAAAGAACTAGGAATCAAAAGGCTGGCATACCGCAAGGGGATTATGAACAAATGAGAAGTTTCCTAAGGGAAATACCTTGGGACACAGACCTCAGAGATAAGTCTGTACAGGGTATGATGGACTATGTTACCCAAATGTGTCATGAGGCAGTAAACAGGTTCATCCCGGCCCAAAGGGAAAAATCCGAGAAGCAACAGAGAAGAGACCTACCAGAAATATGGAAGACGGCGAATGTGGTCCCAATATACAAAAAGGGCGACAGACAAGAGGCACTGAACTACAGGCCAGTGTCCTTGACTTGTATACCATGCAAGGTGATGGAGAAGATCGTGAGAAAAAACCTGGTAATACATCTGGAGAGAAGAGACTTCGTGACAAATCGCCAACATGGGTTCAGGGAGGGTAAATCTTGCCTGACTGGCTTAATTGAATTTTACGACCAGGTGACAAAGATTAAGCAAGAAAGAGAAGGCTGGGTGGACTGCATTTTCTTGGATTGTCGGAAAGCCTTTGACACAGTACCGCATAAGAGGCTGGTACATAAGCTGGAGAGACAGGCAGGTGTAGCTGGTAAGGTGCTCCAGTGGATAAGGGTGTACCTAAGCAATAGGAAGCAGAGATTTACAGTGAAGGGTGAGACCTCAGATTGGCGTGAAGTCACCAGTGGAGTCCCACAGGGCTCTGTACTCGGTCCTCTCTTGTTTCTGATATATGTAAATGATCTCCCGGAGGGTATAGATTCATTTATCTCAATAATTGCGGACGATGTCAAAATTATGAGAAGGATTAAGAGAGAGGAGGACTGCTTGAGGCTTCAAGAATACCTACACAGGCTGATGGAATAGTCAAACAAATGGTTGTTAGAGTTTAACCCAAGCAAATGTAATGTAATGAAGATAGGTGTAGGAAGCAGGAGGCCAGATACAAGGTACTATCTGGGAGATGAAATACTTAAATGCAGGAGTCAGAGAGAGAGAAAGACTTGGGGGTTGATATCACGCCAGACCTGTCTCCTGCAGCCCATATCAAGAGGATAACATCAGCGGCATATGCCAGGCTGGCCAACATAACGGCATTCAGAAACTTGTGTAAGGAATCATTCAGAACTTTGTATAGCACATATGTCAGACCAATCCTGGAGTATGCAGCCCCAGCATGGAGTCCATATCTAGTCAAGGATAAGACCAAACTGGAAAAGGTTCAAAGGTTTGCCACCAGACTATTACCCGAGCTGAGAGGTATGAGCTACGAGGAGAGACTACAGGAATTAAACCTCACTTCGCTGGAAGACAGAAGAGTTAGGGGGACATGATCACCACATTCAAGATTCTGAAGGGAATTGATAGGGTACCTGGTTGATTACCTGGTTGATGGGGTTCTGGGAGTTCTTCTACTCCCCAAGCCCGGCCCGAGGCCAGGCTTGACTTGTGAGAGTTTGGTCCACTAGGCTGTTGCTTGGAGCGGCCCGCAGGCCCACATACCCACCACAGCCCGGCTGGTCCGGAACTCCTTGGAGGAATAAATCTAGTTTCCTCTTGAAGATGTCCACGGTTGTTCCGGCAATATTTCTTATGCTTGCTGGGAGGACGTTGAACAACTGCGGACCTCTGATGTTTATACAGTGTTCTCTGATTGTGCCTATGGCACCCCTGCTCTTCACTGGTTCTATTCTGCATTTTCTTCCATATCGTTCACTCCAGTACGTTGTTATTTACTGTGTAGATTTGGGACCTGGCCCTCCAGTATCTTCCAGGTGTATATTATTTGATATCTCTCTCGTCTTCTTTCTAGTGAGTACATTTGGAGAGCTTTGAGACGATCCCAATAATTTAGGTGCTTTATCGCGTCTATACGTGCTGTATATGTTCTCTGTATTCCCTCTATTTCAGCAATCTCTCCTGCTCTGAAGGGGGAAGTGAGTACTGAACAGTACTCAAGACGGGACAGCACAAGTGACTTGAAGAGTACAAGCATTGTGATGTGATCCCTGGATTTGAAAGTTCTCGTAATCCATCCTATCATTTTTCTGGCTGTCGCAATATTTGCTTGGTTATGCTCCCTAAACGTTAGGTCGTCAGACATCATTATTCCCAAATCCTTTACATGCTGTTTTCCTACTATGGGCACATTTGATTGTGTTTTGTACTCTGTATTATGTTTAAGGTCCTCATTTTTACCGTACCTGAGTACCTGGAATTTATCATGTTAAACATCATGTTATTTTCTGATGCCCAGTCGAAAACTTTATTAATATCAGCTTGAAGTTTTTCAATGTCTTCAGCCGAGGTAATTTTCATACTGATTTTTGTGTCATCTGCAAAGGATGATACGAAGCTGTGACTTGTATTTTTGTCTATATCTGATATGAGAATAAGGAAAAGCAGCGGTGCAAGGACTGTACCCTGAGGTACAGAGCTTTTAACTGCACTTGGACTAGATTTTATATGGTTGACCGTTACTCGCTGAGTCCTGTTTGACAGAAAACTGAGTATCCAGCGTCCTACTTTACCGGTTATTCCCATTGACTTCATTTTGTGTGCTATCACGCCATGGTCACATTTATCGAAAGCCTTTGCGAAGTCCGTGTATATCACATCAGCATTCTGTTTTTCTTCTAATGCCTCAGTGACTTTATCGTAGTGCTCAAGTAGCTGTGAGAGGCACGATCTTCCCGCTCGAAATCCATGTTGGCCTGGGTTGTGAAGGTCATTGGTCTCCATGAAATTGGTGACCTGACTCCTAATCACTCTCTCAAATACTTTTATTATGTGCGATGTTAGTGCAACTGGTCTATAATTCTTTGCCAATGCTTTGCTCCCTCCCTTGTGTAGAGGGGCTATGTCTGCACTTTAAGTGCATCTGGTATCTCCCCGTGTCCAAGCTCTTCCTCCACACTATACTGAGTGCCTGTGCTACCGGCACTTTGCATTTCTTTATAAATATTGAATTCCATGAGTCTGGACCTGGGGCCGAGTGCATGGGCATGTTTTCAATTTCTCTTTCAAAATTTAGTGCGCTCGTGTTGATATCAGTTATATTTACAGGGGTTTGGATATCCCGCATAAAGAAATTGTCTGGATCTTCTACTTTCATGTTTATTGGAGTGCTAAACATGTCCTCATACTGCTTTTTTAGGATTTCACTAATTTCTTTGTCATCCTCCGTGTATGAACCTTCACTTGTACGAATAGGTCCAATACTGGCAGTAGTTTTTGCTTTTGATTTCGCATATGTGAAGAAGTATTTTGGATTTTTCTTATTTCCTGAATTGCTTTCTGTTCTAACTGCCTTTCTTCAGTTTCATATGAGTGTTTCAATTTCCGCTCGATTTCTTCAATCTCCCTATTTAAATTATTCCTTCTTTGACGGGAAATTCGTGTCTGCATAAGCAGTTCCGTTATTCTTTCCTGCGTTTATAGTGTCTTCTGCGTTCTCTTTCTACGTTGGATCTCTTTCTGGCTTTCCTCAAAGGAACATGTTTCAGACAGACTTGATACGCTTCCGAAGTCAGTTTTCTATTCCTTCTGTAGGACTTTTATTACTTAAACAGTTTCCCAATGGAATGTTTTTAAGTTCCCTGTTTATTATCTCCCAGTCTACTTCCTTTTATTATATTAAAATTGAATTTAACTGAATAAGCCCCTCTCGCTTTATCAAGTTTTAGGTCTATTCTGAGTCATTGATGGCCAGTTTGCAACTCATCAATGAGCTTGTGATTTGAATATGTGGTATCTGATATTTAAGCGTAATGTCTCTGATAATGTCTTCATTGTTCGTAAAGACCAGATCAGAATA
>WNGS01016791.1:5000-15728 GCA_020271785.1 Procambarus virginalis | reverse complement strand
TAGTTTTGAACATAATAAAATAGTATTCACTAGGACTGAATAAATATATTAGCAGTAAAAATATAGCTTGCTTCCCTAGTCCTTAAGACAGAGTAATGGAACAAAACATAATTGCAACACACCTCAGGAAGCGGCGGCGAGTCACGTACACACAGAGAGAACTTGTAAACAAAGTCACGAAACAGGGAGGCACTCCCTGACAACTTTTATGGCACAGAACAGTTCTTCCTACGAGTTTCGACATAAGATCCCTTACGATCTGACCAACCGAAGATCTCATTAACAAAGGGAGGAACAACTTTCGGTATTTCTATTGCATGTAATACCGGCCATTATTATTGTAGAAAATATCGTTAAGACACGGGGCTTCCACCCCAACAGAGTGTTTTACTCAGCATTACACACACACAATATTCCTGTCACACCTGAACTTTACATGTTAATGTGCCATTACTAATGTTCTTTTTTTGGCAGGTAAATTGTGATTTTGAGTTACTGAAAAGATAAGCTGGCCACATAAACAGTGAAGTTTCTTACTACCTTAGCTGCTACACAGACGCCACAGTGCCAGGCCGCCATTGCAAGGCCCTGAACTACATGTTACCACACCCTAAACAGATGTTTGATGAAACATATCCAGCCTAATCAGGTTATGTCAACCATTCAGCTAAGGTTTTACACTTACTGTTATTAATAATACTATAGATTAGGCTGTAAGTATATAATACTGTAGATTAGATTAGGTATATGTGGTACAATTTATATTTTGCATGAGGTAAATAATTGTAGCTTATAATATCCACTCATAGGTGGTATAAGTTATAATATCCCTCCAAACTATGTGCAGACACGTTCTGGCGGGCTGAATCAAATATACAGTCCACTTAGAATCAGAATAATTCAATATTGAAGTTAACAAAATATATAATAAAAATAATTAAATGCCTGCTAGGATTTTCCCACAATGCCAGACGAGGTCACTCATCAACGTCATGCCCGACGAGGTCACTCATCAACGTCATGCCAGACGAGGTCACTTATCAACGTCATGCCAGACGAGGTCACTTATCAACGTCATGCCAGACGAGGTCACTCATCAACATCATGCCAGACGAGGTCACTTATCAACATCATGCCAGACGAGGTCACTCATCAACATCATGCCAGACGAGGTCACTCATCAATGTCATGCCAGACGAGGTCACTCATCAATGTCATGCCAGACGAGGTCACTCATCAATGTCATGCCAGACGAGGTCACTCATCAATGTCATGCCAGACGAGGTCACTCATCAATGTCATGCCAGACGAGGTCACTCATCAATGTCATGCCAGACGAGGTCACTCATCAATGTCATGCCAGATGAGGTCACTCATCAACGTCATGCTTAGAAGGACGCACTAGCTATCGTGTAGAAGTAGATAAAAAGTAATTAGTGTTGAAGTAACTATGATAACAATAAATAACAGTTATCATTAGACAGCACTTAACATAGTCTATTTCATAGGGATTCCAACCAATGTAGAAATTACTAAGTGGAAATTGGCACAAAAGAAGAACAAAATGATGACAGTAACGGAATAACGTTATTCATAACGGAATAAAACAGGTCTAATGACCCGCCTCATAAAGGTAAATGTAAACGACCCAAGCACGTTGTTAATTAGTTGTTCAGGAGGACAATATATCATTATTAGGCTCAATAAAATTAATTATGACCGAATGTCTAACTAATTCGTTTAGTGCACTCAGAGTGCCAATTGAATGTAATTTACTGCGTCAATACCTTGCTATGGGTCAATAACATTCCAGGCTTTGTGCTACAAGCATGGTGGACGCCCGGCCTTCATTCTCCTCAAACAATGGGATGGAAAAGTTGCGTTCAGATGGACGCCGCTGCCAGTTTGTGTTGGGCGTGGCGTCCTGTGATCCCTCTCTGTAAGCATAAGGGCACGCCCGCCACGCTATCTATGTAAGCAGAGAGTCTAGGACGCCCGCCACACCATCTATGTAAACAGAGACCAGGACGCCCGCCACACCATCTATGTAAACAGCGAGAGCAGGACGCCTGCGACGCCATCCATAAAAATAGATAGAGAAGGACGCCCTCCATGACATCTATGTAAACAGAGGGAGCAGTTCGCCCGACACCCCGTCTATATAGACAGAGAGAGAGCAGGACGACCGCCACGCCATCTATGTAAACATAGGGAGAAGGACGCCTACCACTCCATCTATGTACACAGAGAGAGCAGAACGACCGCCATGCTGGATCAAGTAGTCAGGCTCCAGCACAAGTAACATTCCAAACATCAACAAAATAATGGGTTATGCAAGGGCTGCGACACATGATACAGTGCTGTGACACATCACACAGTGGATGTGACAAATGACACAATGACTGTGACACATGACACAGTGGCTGTGACACATGTATCCTCTGCCACAGTCGAGACACTTGTTCGTGATGACGACAGTGGCAGCTATTGTAGGCCAAAATAAAGCAATCATTCATCTTGCAAACAATGACCTCTGCTGTCAGGCACTCGTCATTCAACCCGTCCTCTTAAAAAGAACGTCACTTTTGGCTCTTATGCGCGATATGGCCAAATTTGGACGTAATTTGAAATGAAATCGACTCACAAAAGTGACGTTGTGTTCCGTTTTCTGTTTGAGTCGTCCGGCGTACGCGCAGAGGTTATGAGAGGACACTTTAAATTTACGTTTTTCATAACGTTTTGAAACTTTATGAGAATTTCCTGCCCACCTAACCTATCAGAGGACCCTTAACTTACTGTTGTTGAAAAAAAAATCCTAAATTTATTTTCATATTTTTTTCATTTTCAAATTACGTCCAAATTCGGCCATACGAGCAAACGGCCAAATGCAACGTTCTTTTTAAGAGGACAGGTTGCGTCAATGGCCAAGTAAACATCTCCAGAAACATTAATTTATTTGTCAAGAAATACGACTAAATAATGAGTGATGTATATTGTGGAATACAAATACTTCAGAAAAGAATGAAATAACTAGTCAGAAGGGATTCCATGGAAGCCAACAGCGGATTATTTGGAATTATTGTAGAGTAACTGTGTCAAAATGATGGCGTATTGACAAGTCTTTTAAATCCTTTTGAAATCAGATCTACGTCCCGTGAACTGTGTGGTTCAGAGTGATTGTCATCCAGTTTAGTCCCTAAACCTGTTCTTGTCAAATGCTGAACGTTTGAAAATATCCATAACTTCACGGAAAATTTGGTAATAACTGTAATTATTTTTATTAATCACTGACAAATAACGCTTCTAATTATGATTCTAGATATTCTACATTACACAGTGCCTAATTATAATTACTGGCTGTTCTGACATTATTATGATTTTCTTTGATTTAAATAATGTATTTATATTTTCCGTAAAATAAATAAAAAAATACGCTTCCATTAATGAAATGTTTTTGATTTGAGCGGTTTTAACAGATCTAATTTTCTAAGGCAAATTGTTTGTAATTTAGTAATTAGAAAAAAAAGCCCTGAAGGATTCATTTGGATCCCAGGTTGCAATTCTTTTGACCATGTCGTTGTGCAGTGCTCGCCTTGTTGCACTCACCTAGTTGTGCCGGCGAGGGTTGGGCTTTGGCTATTTGGTCCTGCCTCTAAACTGTCAATCAACTGGTGTAGAGATTCCTGAGCCTACTGGGCTCTATCACATCAACATTTGAAAGTGTGTATGGAGTCTGACTCCACCACATCACTTCCTAAATCATATCACATTCCATCTGTTAACTACTCTGACACTGAAAGTTCTTTCTATTGTTTTTGTGGATCAATTGGGTACTCAGCTTCCACCTGTGTCCCCTTGTTCGCGTTCCACCCGTGTTAGGGAGTTTGTCATTGTCCACCATGTGAATTCCTCTAAGAATTTTGCCTAGAGGTCTAGTTTTTGTCTACATTACACAGGTTCGAATCCTCCTCGTTGCTTCTACTGATTTCTCATTGTCACGTCACGTTAATGTGATTTCATTGTGCGTCCTTAGTACAAGATGGTTTGTCAAAATGGTTTCACAGTACAAGAATTTGTCAAGATGGTTTCATAGTACAAAAGTACCTATAAAAGTACCTACAAAAGTACCAATAAAAGTACCATTTGGTACCAAATGAACATGGTGAGCATTTGGAACCATGTGGAATATTTATGAACATGTTCTAAAGATGGGATAACATAAATCTTTTAGGATCATTGAGAATATTTAGGACAATGGTGAACATTACTGGTCATGATGAACATTTGAGAATAAAGTGAGCATTTGGGTGCAAGACAATAATTTTTGAGCATGGTGAGCATATCTATATAAATAAAAATGGAAATGTTCTTTTTTTCAAAATCGCTAATCTCCGAAAGTTCTTCACCGATTGCTTTGAAATTTTCACACAACGTTCCAATAGCATCCGAGCAAATTTTTATATAAATACTACACAATTGCTACGTCTGTGACGGTAAATAAAACATGCTTTTTCTGAAAAATTGTGTTTTTCATGTGTTTTTCGTGTGAGGGAAATCTTTGAAACCTCTTTATTGATTTTTTGAAATTTTGACACAACGTTGCATTCGAATAGGCTTGTCTTTTTATATATCTACTATATACATGCCTCACCTGTGACTGGAAAAAACACGCTTTTCTTGAAAAACAGCGCCATCTGTTGGATGTAAGAGCAACACGCGCTGTAATCTCCGAAAGGCCTTCACTGATTGCTTTGAAGTTTTGACACAACCTTGCATTCGAATAGGCGTGACTTTTTATATACCTACTATATAGATGCCACCCCTGTGACAGGTAAAAACAAGTGCTTTTGAAAAACAACGCCATCTGTTGCACATAATAGCAACATGCTCCTTATACTAAATATGTCACAAATTCCATCTCAATGTTTCCAATTGCATTGATAAATTTTATTTTCATTGATTTCGATTTATTTTATTTTTATTGAATTATTTTGTGACATTGTGTTGGAATTGACCTGTGTTGTTTAACATACTGTTCGTTTCGTAAGTATAAGTATAGATGCCACACCTGTGACAGATAAAACTATGCTTTTCTTGAAAAACAGCGCCATCTGTTGCATGTAAGCACAACACACAATACTAAATATGTTACAATTCCATTTTAATGTTTCTGATTGCATTGATAAATAGAATTTTCATAGATTTTGATTTATTTTCATTTTGATTTAATTATTTTGTGTGAATTGCATTGGAACTGAGCTGTGTTTTTTATCAAACCGTTAATTTCATGAGAATAGTTATTTTTTATTTTTTCATATTTTCATTTAATTTTTTTAACTGTTTTTCTTATATTTCAGTGATGGGAACATCAGATCACTTGATGTTCCCAATTTTCTGATGGGAACATCAGATCATTTGGGAAGGCATCGGATGAGGGAGTGGGGAATGGTGGGGAGGACGAGGGGACGGGTGAGGGGGAATGGTGGGGAGGACTGGGGGACAAGGACGGTTGCTGAGCCACAGCAACACATGGCCGAGTAATGCTAGTGTTAAGTTCAGGTGTACATCCCAAGTATTGTTTTAGTACACAGATACCTCGACACTTTACATCCCAGGTATTGTTCATGTATACACAGGTACCATGATACCATACATCCCAGGTATTGTTCATGTATACACAGGTACCATGATACCATACATCCCAGGTATTGTTCATGTATACACAGGTACCATGATACCATACATCCCAGGTATTGTTCATGTATACACAGGTACCATGATACCATACATCCCAGGTATTGTTCATGTATACACAGGTACCATGATACCATACATCCCAGGTATTGTTCATGTATACACAGGTACCATGATACCATACATCCCAGGTATTGTTCATGTATACACAGGTACCATGATACCATACATCCCAGGTATTGTTCATGTATACAAAGGTACCACAACACTATATCGTGTACAGTTAGGTGAACAAAGGTGCCACAAGAGGGATAAAATGATCCAGCTGCCCACACGCGGGATATTGCAGGCTTATGCCGCCCACACGCGGGATATGGCAGGCTTATACTGCCCACACGCGGGATATTGCAAGGCTTATACTGCCCACACGCGGGATATTGCAGGCTTATGCCGCCCACACGCGGGATATGGCAGGCTTATACTGCCCACACGCGGGATATTGCAAGGCTTATACTGCCCACACGCGGGATATTGCAGGCTTATGCCGCCCACACGCGGGATATGGCAGCCTTATACTGCCCACACGCGGGATATGGCAGGCTTATACTGCCCACACGCGGGATATTGCAGGCTTATGCCGCCCACACGCGGGATATGGCAGGCTTATACCGCCCACACGCGGGATATGGCAGGCTTATACCGCCCACACGCGGGATATGGCAGGCTTATGCCACCCTCACGCGGGATACGGCAGGCTTATGCCGCCTACACGCGGATATGGCTGGCTTATGCCGCCCACACGCGGGATATGGCAGGCTTATGCCGCCCACACGCGGGATATGGCAGGCTTATGCCGCCTACACGCGGGATATGGCAGGCTTATACCGCCCTCACGAGGGATATGGCAGGCTTATACCGCCCACACGCGGGATATGGCAGGCTTATACCGCCCACACGCGGGATATGGCAGGCTTATGCCACCCTCACGCGGGATATGGCAGGCTTATGCCGCCTACACGCGGGATATGGCTGGCTTATGACGCCCACACGCGGGATATGGCAGGCTTATGCCGCCCACACGCGGGATATGGCAGGCTTATGCCGCCCACACGCGGGATATGGCAGGCTTATGCCGCCCTCACGAGGGATATGGCAGGCTTATACCGCCCACACGCGGGATATGGCAGGCTTATGCCGCCTACACGCGGGATATGGCAGGCTTATGCCGCCTACACGCGGGATATTGCAGGCTTATGCCACCCACACGCGGGATATTGCAGGCTTATGCCGGCTACACGCGGGATATGGCAGGATTATACCGCCCACACGCGGGATATGGCAGGCTTATACCGCCCACACGCGGGATATGGCAGGCTTATGCCACCCTCACGCGGGATATGGCAGGCTTATGCCGCCTACACGCGGGATATGGCTGGCATATGCCGCCCACACGCGGGATATGGCAGGCTTATGCCGCCCACACGCGGGATATGGCAGGCTTATGCCGCCCTCACGAGGGATATGGCAGGCTTATACCGCCCACACGCGGGATATGGCAGGCTTATGCTGCCTACACGCGGGATATGGCAGGCTTATGCCACCCACACGCGGGATATGGCAGGCTTATGCCGCCTACACGCGGGATATGGCTGGCTTATGCCGCCCACACGCGGGATATGGCAGGCTTATGCCGCCCACACGCGGATATAGCAGGCTTATGCCGCCCTCACGAGGGATATGGCAGGCTTATACTGCCCACACGCGGGATATGGCAGGCTTATGCCGCCTACACGCGGGATATGGCAGGCTTATGCCGCCCACACGCGGGGTATGGCAGGCTTATACTGCCCACACGCGGGATATGGCAGGCTTATGCCGCCCTCACGCGGGATATTGCTGGCGAATTCGCTCTGGAGACATAGACTGACTGCTCTTATATATGAAAACAAAACTAAGAGTGTTCGTTTTTTAAACACCTTAGGATGAAGGGGTGATAAGCTAGCAACTAAGTAGAAAGTATCCTCAAGTAACATGAACAAGCAAGTAACAACGGTAAGCAACGTGATGAGCAGCCAGGAACACGGCAGGAACACCCACCAGCATCCTTACTCACCCTTAGACTCCCGTTACTGAGACAAGCAAGGAACTGTACCAGTCTGTAACTCAGCACCAGGTGTATACACCTGCTTGAAGGTGCCAGGTGTATACACCTGTTTGAAGGTGCCAGGTGTATACACCTTCTTGAAGGTGCCAGGTGTGTATATCTGCTAGAAGGTGCCAGGTGTATACATCTGCTAGAAGGTGCCAGGTGTATACACCTGCTTGAAGGTGGCATGTGTATACATCTGCTTGAAGGTGCCAGGTGTATACATCTACTAGACGGCGCCAGGTGTAAATATCTGCTTGAAGGTGCCAGGTGTATACACCTGCTTCATGGTGTCAGGTGTACACATCTGCTTGAAGGCACCTGGTACACATCTGCTTGAAGGCCTCCTGGTACACATCTGCTTGAAGGCACCTGGTACACATCTACTTGAAGGCGCCTGGTACACATCTGCTTGAACGCCACTAGTACATATCTGCTTGAAGGCACCCTGGTACACATCTGCTTGAAGGCACCTGGTACACATCTGCTTGAAGGCGCCTGGTACACATCTGCTTGAAGGCTCCTGGTACACACCTGCTTGAAGGCACCTGGTACACACCTGCTTGAAGGCACCTGGTATACATTTGCTTGAAGGCACCTGGTACACATCTGCTTGAAGGCGCCTGGTACACACCTGCTTGAAGGCACCTGGTACACACTTCCTTGAAGGCACCTGGTACACATCTGCTTGAAGGCGCCTGTTACACACCTGCTTGAAGGCGCCTGGTGCACACCTGCTTGAAGGCACCTGGTACACATTTGCTTGAAGGCGCCTGAAACACATTTGCTTGAAGGCACCTGGTTCACACCTGCTTGAAGGCGCCTGTTACACATCTGCTTAAAGGCGCCTGGTACACATCTGCTTGAAGGCACCTGGTACACACCTGCTTGAAGGCGCCTGGTACACATTTGCTTGAAGGCGCCTGAAACACATTTGCTTGAAGGCACCTGGTTCACACCTGCTTGAAGGCGCCTGTTACACATCTGCTTGAAGGCGCCTGGTACACATCTGCTTGAAGGCACCTGGTACACATTTGCTTGAAGGCACCTGGGACACATCTGCTAGAGGGCGCCTGGTACACACTTGCTTGAAGGCACCTTGTACACATCTGCTTGAAGGCACCTGGTACACATTTGCTTGAAGGCACCTGCTACACATCTGCTTGAAGGCGCCTGGTACACACACTTGCTTGAAGGCACCTGGTACACATCTGCTTGAAGGCACCTGGTACACATCTGCTAGAAGGCGCCTGGTACACACCTGCTTGAAGGCACCTGGTACACATTTGCTTGAAGGCACCTGGTACACATTTGCTTGAAGGCACCTGGTACACACCTGCTTGAAGGCACCTGGTACACGTTTGCTTGAAGGCACCTGGTACACACCTGTTTGAAGGCGCCTGGTACACACTTGCTTGAAGGCACCTGGTACACATCTGCTTGAAGGCACCTGGTACACATCTGCTAGAAGGTGCCTGGTACACATCTGCTTGAAGGCACCTGGTACACATCTGCTTGAAGGCCCCCCTGGTATACATCTGCTTGAAGGCGCCTGGTACACATCTGCTTGAAGGCCCCCTGATACACATCTGCTTGAAGGCGCCTGGTACACATCTGCTTGAAGGCACCTGGTACACATCTGCTTGAAGGCACCTGGTACACATCTGCTTGAAGGCACCTGGTACACATCTGCTTGAAGGCACGTGGTACACATCTGCTTGAAGGCCCCCTGGTACACATCTGCTTGAAGGCACCTGGTACACATTTGCTTGAAGGCACCTGGTACACATCTGCTTGAAGGCCCCCTGGCACACATCTGCTTGAAGGCGCCTGGTACACATCTGCTTGAAGGCACCTGGTACACATTTGCTTGAAGGCGCCTGGTACACATTTGTTTGAAGGCACCTGGTACACATCTGCTAGAAGGCGCCTGGTACACATCTGCTTGAAGGCGCCTGGTGCACGTCTGCTTGAAGGCACCTGGTACACATCTGCTTGAAGGCACCTGGTACACATCTGCTTGAAGGCACCTGGTACATCTAGTTGATACTCGTGTGCAAGAGTTTGTAATTAAGTCCTCTTGGCACGACATAAGGTCCCTATTTCACCTGCTGGATCGTTACGAAAAGCTTGGAGACGAAACATGGTGAAAGATAGCAAATAAATGTACAACGAATATAGTTGTGATATGGTAATTGTCAGAAACAGGATAACGTGGCAACTAGTAACTATCCTGTGGAATTTTTATCTTTAACAATTAAAGTTAATTTCAAGATGGTAAATGATTAGTAAATCAAGATCGCAGGAAATCTTGTACCCGGTACTCAATGTAAGAGAATAAGGGCAAGAAAATCCTACTAAATAAATGAAACTGAGTTTCTAAAACAAATGAAACATTTAATTGCTTCAAAAGTGAATTAGGTAGTCCAAGAATGTAGGCATACCTTGCCAAGTATCTATAGGACATAAGCAAGTCTTTCCCACTGAATGAAATATGATACTTATAGAATTAGCAAACTTTTGTGCTCTGAAAAAAGAAAGCTAATTCCCTACCTAAGTAAATATCATCATCTCTGACCGACGTGTAGGGGTGCGAGTGCCAACTGGTGACGAGAACTGCTGCTGAGGTCCCAACTCAGCAACAAAGTCCATGCTAGAGGAACTATGGCCCTCTTTATCCTCCTTCGGTCGGATTGCAGAAGATTGGGTAATTTTGACCCGAAGACAAACCAAAGTACCAGGGTACCCAAAATGATGATCTGCCGATAAGGTGAGAAATGTCCTAGGGACAAAAGGTGGTAAACACGAGTAATAACATGGAGGGAGAGATGACCAATTAAGAGAATGACTGAGGCCTCCAGTCACCACGTAATCCAAAGTTATCTCAC
>WNGS01016791.1:0-2500 GCA_020271785.1 Procambarus virginalis | reverse complement strand
ACACAAGTGACCAAGAAAATTGAAGAGGGCAACACAGTAGGGGCAATTAGGTTACTTACCAGTGAAGAAACAATCGCCTCTAGAGATACAGCAACTGCCGACTCACTGAGAGAGAAGCACCCTCCCAGAGTACCATGGGAACCCACTGCTCGGGACACAAATGTCCCAGACATGGGACCTCTATTCCTCCAAGCATCAGAGGTATACAAAGCCATCATGTCATTTCCACCAGGCTCAGCAGGGGGATACACTGGAGTAAGACCTCAGCACCTCAAGGAGATGACAAACCCAGTTCTCGGCGAAGTTGCCGAGACACTACTGTCAGAGATCACGAACTTTGTCAACGACTGTCTCTCCGGGTTGATCCCAGATACAATTAAACCCTTCTTCTTCGGAGCATTCCTTTGTGCCCTTAAGAAGAAGGATGGTGGAGTCAGACCCATTGCCGTGGGCAACACACTTCGGCGCCTTGTTGCTAGGGCAGCTGTCAGAAAAATCAGCATAGACGCTGCAACGATGCTTCGACCCCTTCAACTAGGTTTTGGTGTCCCCCATGGCTGTGAAGCAGCAGCTCATGCAGCACGAGCCTATATCAAGGACCTCCCAGAAAATAAGGCATTAATTAAATTAGACTTTAAAAATGCCTTCAACCAGGTAAAAAGGGATGTGGTACTGGAAGCAGTTCGAACCAGCTTTCCTTGTCTAGTTCCTTTCGTTTCAGCAGGGTACAGTAGGGAATCGACACTGTTGTTTGGGGAACATGAAGTTGTTTCCGCAGAAGGTGTCCAGCAGGGAGACCCACTTGCCCCTTTTCTTTTCTGCATGGCAGCTAAGGAGGTCACAAGCAGGTTGTCCAGCGAATTCAACATCTGGTTCCTGGACGATGGCACCCTGGCAGGGACACAGGAATCCCTGCTAGGAGATCTTCAGCTAGTGAAATCTAGGGGAGAGGAGTTAGGCCTTACACTAAATCCATCAAAGTGTGAAATCATCTCGTCCAGCCAACCAATCATAGATGCAGTACAAATCTTATTGCCAGGAGCCCAAGTGATCGCTCCCACCGACAGTGTGCTGCTAGGGGCACCTCTGGGCTCGAACGCCATTGAGGTAGTCCTCGAAGAAAAGCTTAAAGACCTGAGGAGGATGGAGGCGCGAATAGGGACTTTGGATGCTCACGATGCTTTGTACCTTCTTACACGGTGCCTGGCCTTGCCCAGACTTACCTATTTCCTCAGGTGTGCTCCTTCCTTTGACAGCCCAAAATTAACAGAATACGACTCACTCCTAAAGACAATAACTATGAAAGTGTTAAACCTCTCCCTGCAAGATGACCAGTGGGACCAAGCAACGCTCCCAGTTAGACTCGGGGGTATAGGTATTCGCAAGGCGACACAGTTAGCATTGCCGGCATTCTTATCCTCGACCAGTGCTACAAGTGAATTAGTGAAGGAAATACTACCAGAATACCTAAGGAACTCCATTGGGATTCGTGATCCCAAATTTGTGGAAGGAGCTGGTCGGTGGGACACACTCGCCAATTCACACACCCGACCAACTTGTCCAAACGACGGTAAACAGGCCAAATGGGATAGCCCATAGTGGAGAACATCGCCAAAGCATTGCTGGACGTAGCTTCTCAGAAGGACAGAGCGCGTCTCCTAGCTGTGCAAGCCCCCCATGCTGGGGACTTCCTGTTGGCAGTCCCTAATTCCGCCTTGGGCACCCGCCTGGATCATCGGGCCCTAAGTATTGGTGTTGCTCTGCGCCTTGCCGCCCCTATCTCCACCGAGCACCGGTGTATTTGCGGCCAGGCACGGGCAGACCAATACGGCAGCCATGGTCTCATCTGTCGTAAGACACAGGGAAAGATTGCCAGACACGAGGCAGTCAATGACATCATCAAGAGAAGTTTGGCTACAGCTGGGTGTCCAGCACAAAGGGAACCCCAGTTGTGCAGACCTGACAACAGCCAAAAACGCCCAGATGGAGTCACCCTGCAGCCATGGAGGGAAGGTAAACAGGTCGTATGGGATTACACCTGTGCATCTACATTGGCTGATACCTATTTACGTTACAGCTCAGCGGAGGGAGGTGGGGCAGCCACCTTCAGGGAGACCCAGAAAATCCACAAGTACAGAGACCTAGAACGTTGTTACAGGTTCGTGCCGATAGGCTCAGAGACTCTGGGCGCCTGGGGTAAATGTGCACTCAAGTTTTTAAAGGAGGTTGGTGAGGAACTCATTGGGAAAACTAGAGACCACGAGCAGCCAGTTTCCTGTTCCAGCGCCTCAGTGTCGCAGTGCAGAGGGGAAATGCGTGCTGTATCCTGGGTACGAATCCAACCTCCGAGGAGCTGGACGAGGTCTTCGAACGCTGATTGTTTAATTGTTATATATTTGTGTGTGTGTGTGTGTGTTCTCTGTAAACTGTATATATATATATATATATATATATATATATATATATATATATATATATATATATATATATATATATATAT
>WNGS01016785.1:9193-29231 GCA_020271785.1 Procambarus virginalis | reverse complement strand
CCCACCAACCCAGGAGCACCTTCCATACCCACCAACCATGAACCAACCCCCCCTCCCTTCTCCCCCATCACCCACGTTACCTGTGTGGATTTTAGCACCCGCTCTCACCTCCCACACCATGAACAGAAATCATGTGAACAAAACTGAACAACATCAGTGAACAAAATCAGTGTATAGTAAACTGGGCCGCGGTGGAGCTGTTTCCCAGAGACCTCCGTGGCCTCACCCTCCTAGCAAGACTCGGGCCAACAGTGTGCATAGACGCCGGGGTCTGCAAGGCCGGAATTCCATAGCATTTCCTGATGAAACACGACGTAAAGTGGAGGGTGGTTGGACCCGGTGCTGCGTGGCGCTCCGGAGGGTCTGGGGCGGGAATGAGCGTCATGCAACATATGAATTAAGGTCCGTCTCTGGCCGTGTCCCTCCCAGCCCCCTCCTCTTGCCTGTGTCCCAGCCTTCTGCCCGTGTCCCAGCCCTCTGGCTGTGTCCCAGCCCTCTGGCTGTGTCCCAGCCTACCTCCCTTGCCTGTGTCCCAGCCTTCTGCCCGTGTCCCAGCCCTCTGGCTGTGTCCCAGCCCTCTGGCTGTGTCCCAGCCTACCTCCCCTTGCCTGTGTCCCAGCCTTCTGCCCGTGTTCCAGCCCTCTGGCTGTGTCCCAGCCCTCAGGCTGTGTCCCAGCCCCCCTGGTTGTGTCCCAAACCACTACCTCTTCAGGCTGAGACAAAGCAGGAAAAGAGAGCACAGGTGGAAACTGGAAACGCAAATCAGCCGAAGGGACGTAAGAAAGCATTGGTACCCTGAACGGGTAGTTATCAAGTGGAATGTTCTACCAGAGGAAGTTGTGGAAGCCACCTCCATCCTTTCTGGTGGTCCATCACTACATATTGGTACTTTCTGGTGGTCCGTCACTACATATTGGTACTTTCTGGTGGTCCGTCACTACATATTGGTACTTTCTGGTGGTCCGTCACTACATATTGGTACTTTCTGGTGGTCCGTCACTACATATTGGTACTTTCTGGTGGTCTGTCACTACATATTGGTACTTTCTGGTGGTCCGTCACTACATATTGGTACTTTCTGGTGGTCCGTCACTACATATTGATACTTTCTGGTGGTCTGTCACTACATATTGGTACTTTCTGGTGGTCCGTCACTACATATTGGTACTTTCTGGTGGTCCATCACTACATATTGGTACTTTCTGGTGGTCCATCACTACATATTGGTACTTTCTGGTGGTCCATCACTACATATTGGTACTTTCTGGTGGTCCATCACTACATATTGGTACTTTCCACCCAACATTTGCTGTAAGTACTTTCATTATAGGGGGATGGGCTGCCTTGGTGATAGTGATGTGTATTAGACGTTCAGACGGTGAACCTGAACCCTAACCTTGCAGACGTTCAGACAACTTGCCGGAGAGATGCCCAAGAGTTGCTTCATGGCCGATCAGAAGTAATTATTTTATCAATACTTTATGTTCAGTTACTTGGTAATTTTTTTTGTTAGAATGACACGGAAACCCTCAGGGTGGAGTGCGTGCCTTTAGGTCATGGCTGGAAACCGGTTTTTTTTTTTAGCCCTGAGCTCGCCAGTTATTATAATTGGAATTATCGGTATTCACTTTGAACAATTCTATTTCTGTCATGTTATGTGCAATCAAAATCGAGTCTTGAAAACACGAGATAAAACTTGGAGAAGTTCGTTATGTATTTTTGAATTTGGAATTAGTCATATAGCGAGGGATGTATAATACAAACTGTATGTATACATTCAGTATGTCCTTAATGAATAAATTAAAAAAATATGTAGAAAATGATCATGACTGGATGGAACAAAAGCCCGTATGTTCGAAATAATTGCATATTCCTCTAAATATGCAATGTTCAGAATGACTCAGCCTAGTAATAAGCCTTTCATTGCTCCACAAAATGTCTCCACTTCCGTCGGCTAGGCTACTAATGCTCGTGAACTGCTTACTTAAATTCACACTACAAATGTTCTATTGGACTGAAATTTACAGTTGTTGTTAACAAGAACGTTGCTTTATGCTCCTTAGCCCCCCCCCCCCACCTTGGCAGCATAGTTGCAGGTGAGTCTTGGCGGCATCACAAGTGCTGGAGTTTACTGTCCCTGAACCCATGCTGGTGATGGGTTATGGGTTCCCGTCTCTCCACAGGTTCTACCAGCCTCGTTCTTGTCGTCGTTCTTATCTCTTGCATGATATCCAATCAAGGGACACTGCCCTGTAGGTTAAAGCATCATGTTGACATCTTTGAATGGTGGTGTTATATTGGCGGTCATCCAGCTTTCTGATAGTTCTCCTACGTCCAGTAACTTATATCTCAAAATAAGTGGCCAATACATGGTCAAGCCGAATGAACTACCAAATCAGTGGATACTAGAGTTTTAACTGCGGCAAGTGCAAAGTAATGAAACTGAGAACTGGAAATAGGAGACTGAATACAAGGCATCATATGGGATAGGAAACCCTCCCTTGAATCGGCCTGGGAACAATATCTTGGGGTAGGAACTTGACCAACCCAACTCCCCGAAACCCATGTTATTGACCTCCTCTATCACCAGCTGTATTAACAGCTCTGTGATATAATAACACAAAAGGAAGCCCGGAGAGTGTCCAGAAGTATGAATTACGAGGACAGGTAAAGTGAAGCAAACTTCACATCACTGATTAACTCATTGCTACATATATACAAAGGGAACTCAGGTCAGACAACGACAGACAATAATATAATTTGTGCTGTAAGAACAAGGACACACTGGTGCAAGCTCAGTGAACAAATGATCCACCGACATATACATAATGTGTTCAACATGAGTGCAGTGAACACAGCAGATATGACACACCACAATACGTCTGGAAATAAGCGCAGTACACTGTTCGACTGTAAATAGTAAATTCGACTGAAGGTTGAGAGGCGGGACCAAAGCCCAAGCTTTGCCCCGCGAGTAGAAATAAGTTATTACAACAGGTGAGTGAGTACCCACACACCCACCCACACACACCCACACACACATATATATATATATATATATATATATATATATATATATATATATATATATATATATATATATATATATACCCACCTACAACGATATTAGAAAGTAGAAATCGGCACTATTGAGTTGGATAAACCAGAAAACTATTTTCTACCTATGTTGCAAAGACAAGGTAAACTAACCTAACATTCCTAAGCCTAATGCACGACATCTAAGGCCTAATATAGTACATACATGTGCTATACTAAGCCTAGGAATATTTAAGTTTGTTTTTTAGCTTCATTTTTTTCCCCGACTCTGTAAAGTGAATAGTAGAAAGTTCTACTATCTAATTGCTTAGAACGGCAACCTTTGTACTATGGTGCACTGTTACGGTATCGACACCATCGTCGGAGTGCAGAGTGGCAATGTCAGCGCCATCTATGGGCCTGCACTCCAACTCTCCTAGTATTGGGCGCTATGTAGGCAACGCCATCTGTTGGTGGTGGCCTGGTATCGGTGGAAAGGCCCCCCTCCACCCAGTTTCCTGCCTTAGTCATAAAGAGAGGTCGATGTGGATGACCTCTGGTGGCTGGCATATCAAGATCAGCGCCTTCTAGGTTGTGGCTACAGAGCATAATATCGATTTCCCGGTGAATGAGTTTTGTCCCAGGGTTACCCAGAGTACTGTCCATCTAATTAATGACGTTTTCATGTCCGCAGAGGTGACATATGGAGGCGGATGTACCGAGGAGGGCAGTTTACTTGGGCAGTTCACGATCCCTCAACTTGGTCCTGCAAGGAGACTAAAGTAGCCGCCGTCGATCCAAGCAGTGTGTGTTAGCTGCTAGTATATACAGTGTCATGGGATATCGGCTAGTAAGGTTTACGGAAGACAGTGATGTGCCTATTTTGAAGTGATGCTAGCAAGCTGCTAGAGGCTTCTGCCAGGGGGTTAGCTACCCCTGTATGAGTTAGTTTGGGACCCCCTGTCAGCGTGTTGCTGAAGCCCTCTGCCAGTGAGTAGCTGGAGAGCGAAGGTGGGGTGTGGGTGGACTGATGTAGAAGGTGAACTCGCCAGTGTTCGTCAGTAAGAGTAGACAAGGTACTGGGACTGTGGAATGACTGGAGTTGATGAACATTGCTGAAGTATTTGTGTCCTGCGTGACAGAGACGCTATTGTGAATAAGTGTAAATATACTTTAATATTAACATATATATTGAAGGTAATTGTGTACCACTTAACCCTCTCCTCCTCCTTCCCCCCCCCCTTATTTATTCATTACACTATTTCTTGATACAACCAGTTCTTGAAAACTTATTACCGACTTGGGGTCGGATATAGAAAAGGAGTTACTGGGCCTAAGTGGCCGTAACATGCAGAGAGTTAACAAAGACTCCTTTCGCTAAATACGAGGATGGGTTGACATCAGCACCTCCACCAACACAACCACAACAGGACCAACAACCCACAACAGCACCAACCATCAGCCTCCCCCGCAACACGCTGCTTAATATTCCACACAAAATCCGCTGACTAATCCCAATTTGTCAATGATCAAAAAATGTATATACCTGGGAACCCCGTGATGCTAATCACCCGCCCCCTCACAACACTGCTCGCTGCCTCACACTGCTCATGCTTACACGGCACTATATTGCTCATGCTCACACGGCACTATACTGCTCATGCACTGCACTATACTGCTCATGCACTGCCCTATACTGCTCAACCATCCTACCAACACCGATGTCAACAGTCAATATTTTTCAACAAATATTTTTTTTTAATTTCATCATTTACAACATTTCATCATATATGCAATATATTTACAAGGAAAATTAACGTTTGGCCCGCGTGTCCTTTAATCTGATGCTCCTTAGTTCACCTAACGGTAAATAGGTACCCCGAGCGTCAACCATGAGGCTCTGTAAGCCTCAGGGGGTGGCTCTGTAAGGCCCGAGGGGTGGCAACACGTTACCCATGGCTGGTAGTTATAATGATGATAATAATAATAAATCATTATAATCATTATTATATTGGCAGATGCAGTGTAATGCCAAGATGTATAAGATCCTGAGCTTACATAACGAAAATAGTTCCCAGATGTCAGCTTGACAATGTATAAGTTAAGACATCTGAATGAATCGTGGATCTTCCGAAGTAAAACAGATGACATACTGGGATATATTTCTAGCAGCCAACCCTTCTAGAAACATCAAATATTCATCAACGTTATCTAGAGCCCTTGTTATAGACTTTATTTAGATTAAGCAGTTCAGTTTTGGTCTCCGTACTGTTGAATGGACATCGAATTCATTTGAATTAACTTGAAAGGACATTCACTTGAACGCGTACAAAGAATGATGACCAAGTTAATAACAGGAATGATAAACGTTCCTTGTGAAAAGATTAAGAAATGTACTCTGTAATACGACGCAGTGAGAGCTGCCATGATGGCTGCGGATATGTTGCTCGACAACCCGTCCTCCTAAGGTTTTCCAACGTCAAGTAAACGGTCAATGTAAAGTGTCCTCTCCTAACCTACCACAGGACCCAAAACAGAAAACGGGCACAGTACGTCACTTTCGCCAGCCGCTTCCATGTTACAGCGCGACAATTTTTGGCCTTGTATAACGCATACGGGCGAAAAGCGACGTTCGCTGTAGGAGGACAGGCTGAGAGGGATGTAAATAAGACAGAGGGGGGGGGGAGCTGGGGACGGGAGCCGAGGACAGGGGACGGTGGCGGAGGGAACAGTGGAGGTGGTGACAGCAGCGGCCACCTGATGCCATGACTGGACAGGTGAGTGTGTGGAGACTGTACACAGAGCCCGGGTATGGTTCAACATGCCCCCCCCCCCACCTCACGCCCATGGCGCCTGAGCGTGGCCAGTGTGCGTCATGCTGCCTCTGCTGGCAGTGTGCGTCATGCTGCCTCTGCTGGCAGTGTGCGTCATGCTGCCTCTGCTGGCAGTGTGCGTCATGCTGCCTCTGCTGGCAGTGTGCGTCATGCTGCCTCTGCTGGCAGTGTGCGTCATGCTGCCTCTGCTGGCAGTGTGCGTCATGCTGCCTCTGCTGGCAGTGTGCGTCATGCTGCCTCTGCTGGCAGTGTGCGTCATGCTGCCTCTGCTGGCAGTGTGCGTCATGCTGGCAGTATGGCTGCGTGGGGGCATGACAGGCGCCAGGCTCTCCACAACATATTCATATCAACCATACCACCAATAAAGTGCTCGAGCTGCCCACAATGGTGTAGTCCCCCCTCCCCCCACCTTCCTTATCAAAGAAAACCGTCCCAATCATCAACTTTATTAAATAAAAGATTTATTTGATTTATTAAATAAATCATTAACTTTATTCAATTACCTCTATAACCTGGCAACGGGGCCTAGAGAGTCTACCCCTGTAGCACGTTGCTGTATGTCATTAACTTATAACACGGAAACTCCGGGTTCAATCCCCCGAGCTCAACAGACACGGTTTTGGGTACATTCACCTGACGCCTCTGTTCACTAAACAGTAAATAGGTTCTCGGAGTCAGGCCACTGTTGTGGGTTGCATCCTGGGGAAGCCTAGGGGGGAACCTCGATAAGCAGAGATATAGGCTTCCTGTGCCCGACAATGGTCATGAATTAAGGACTAACAGCTACACGCAATTAATACTAACACAATGTATTTTGGTTCTAGCAGCACCGATAATAATTAATATAAAATATAATATCTTTAGAACTATACAAGTTTCCACCAATAAATAAATGCCAATTATATTTCGCTTAACTTAATAATAATAATATAGTCCTGGAAACAGAGGAACAAGTAACATAAGTGCTTATATAGACAACAATCCCTCTCTTAAATTCTAAAAATCAACACTGAATATACTATTCATACTCAGCATATTACTGCTGATGTGTCCGGCCGCGCAGTATATACCATCCTGACATAGTAGTAGTGGGCATCCATCAGTCTCAGGAGACTATGGAGTTGCGCTCTGGTTGTCGGTCTGGAGTGGCCTCACCAGGGCGCAAAGCCAGGGAAGGTTGATTCGGGGGAGAAGCTGTTACCCAGGCAGCAGGTCTGCTGCCTGGGTAACAGCTTCATAACATACTACATTGCTTAAGCAAGATAACGACAGAAAATGTTTCATATTATACAGTATGAACATGTATACTGTATAATCCTCGTGAACATATCCAAATGCTCGTTAATCCATCAACTACCCCACTATTATGGATGCAAACAATCCTCCTTCAGTCAGTGCTCGTCCAAGCTGTAACTGCTCTCAGATACATTCGTTAATTATGCAAAAATCTGCAAAAAAAATCTCTACCTTTTCACAGATATCATATTGTGTTTTTTCCTTCATAATGGAATTTGTAAAAAATATTATTACTTTCACACACTCGCAAACAAGTGTGTTTATATGTTTGTTTGTTTGTCTCAAATGTTGGTGCATGTAAGGAGCAGCATCCCAGCCTCACTGCTGATTATGTTCAACTTTGTAAAAATCTAGTGTTGACCAGACCACACACTAGAAGGTGAAGGGACGACGACGTTTTCAATCGACTTGAGAATGGTCCAGGACGGACCGAAACGTCGTCGTCCCTTCACCTTCTAGTGTGTGGTCTGGTCAACATACTTTAGCCACGTTATTGTGACTCATCGCCTGCAATCTAGTGTTCTCTCACATGTACAACTGTTTTCGTCGCCTTTGTTTAGTTATGTATGCCCAGAGAGAGAGATATATAGAAAGCAATAAATATAGACTTGTTTAAAAACTTGTATTATTTTGGGTTGAGAGGACGCCACCAATGGCGTCGGTGTCTGGCCACCACCATTGGCCGTGGCCAGCGACGATGGTACCAAGAAAAAGTGTCAAATTTCCAAAAAAAAAGGTCCGGATGATGGATCCCGTCTCAGTCTCCCTGAATGGTTTGTCTGGTTGTCACATGATCAAATATGATTCCTCCATCAACATTCCCGTCATTATAGCTGGAAACCCCCGGAGGTCATCACGCCCGAGCCCTCGGGACCTACACGGAACTGCTCGCACTTGTACCTACTTTAATGATTACACTCTTAATCAATACTAATGCCACCATCAAGCTGCCGCCCCACAGAAGACGGCTGGCTTCCCCACACCACAGCCACGGCAGACATGTCTGCCTTGTGTGTCACGTCAAACTCTTTCAGGTCCTGACCTTCCGTAACTTAGTCGTCTATGTCTTACTTCCACCTTCATGGAAGGTGGTCAAGAAAGGGACACGACGTAACGCTGTATTCTCTTTTTTGTTTGAACATGTACAACTGCATTTATGCAGCTGCCCGAGAGTATACGAAGGGTTACATATGCAGGCGATGAGTCACAATAACGTGGCTGAAGAATCGACTTGAGAATGGTCCAGGACGGACCGAAACGTCGTCGTCCCTTCACCACCTAGTGTGTGGTTTGGTCAACAAAGGTTACATAGTTTATGTTAAGAGTACGTGATGATAAAAGGTCCCCATCTCACAGGATGGTCAGTCGTACTGGGCGGGATAATAACTGGTACAAGGACTCACTCATGTTAATTGTATACCTTTAGTCATATGAACGCTTACATTTAATATAGTATATTAGAATAACGCCGGGATACGCCTCCCAAGACTGCTCCTCACACTCTTCAAGTAGCGAGGTGTGAGTAAGTGTACTCACACCTCGCCCAGCCCTCACTCCAGGGTGAGGAGTGACACCCTGCCTATAACACCCCCCCTCCCCCCCACAGTGTTCGGATGGGCATAAATATATATTTACATTTCAGAGTGCCTACTATGTTCTAAATATACAAATTACGTTCAAATGACGACATTCAACATTTTAACGTTTGTCATTTTCATGTACGTTCGACAATCTCTAAATTTTCAGTTTTGTTCAACTCTAAACAAAACACTCCAATGTATACGTAATAATGTTCTAACGTCGGCAACTCATGTCGCATAAAAACTCCATTATTCACCATTGTCAAACGAAATTTGCAATATAAGAGACACTATACCAAGATATTAGCGACCAGACGTAAATTGTGCCAAAGTGTGATAATTTCCTCTTGTTTATCAGTGATTGCTTCACCTTTAAGGTCAGAACTCATCTTCGTCCAGAATCAGGCACATTATACAGGATAGACTATTAAATGATTAATATTAGATATCAAATATTTAATTTAAATAATTTAATTATATTAAATAATTGTCAATATTAAACCATATAGACAACTGTTCTAATATTTAAGTGTATAATAGATATACTTAAATATTAGAACAGTTGAAAAAGAGCTTTTCCCTTTGAAAGAAAAAGAAAAAGAGCGGATCAGGAAAAAAAGGGGATTTATCAGAAAGAAAACTGATAAATACAAGGAGGTACTTAGCGATAATCCAAGCAACAACCCCAGGGCCAAATGTGATAGAATACATGAAAGAGAAACGTTTAGAGGCAGGAGGAAGATGCATTTTCCAGCCAAGGAACGCGGTGCCAAGCCCGGAAAACAGCCGATGGTTTCATGTGTAATGCAAGAAAGTTGAAGTCATAATCAGGAGAGCATGCGGGGGAAAATATACAGAACTGTATTAGAAAACTAGACATGACAGAACAGAGAGAGATGAACAAAAGAACAAGTATGCAAGTATATAACGTGTAGCCGAGAACAAATATGAGAACAACATATTGTCCAGCGATAAGGACCAACAAGCAAGAGTGCTACACATCCAAGTGAGGCGGACGCACATAATAAATGATCTGGCGGTGAAACTTAAAAGATAAATGAGAAGTTAATCTTGAATGTCAGACAAACACGCGAAGGGTTAATTAAAAGGTTGCAAGAAGTCTTCATAGTGGAGCCGGAACACCTACTTGACATAAGATGGATGGCTCGTCTGGGGGACTGAATCCCAGCAGTAATGACAGATGAAGAGGTAAGCGGCCTGCTCCAAGGACATGTCAGCTAAGACCTCATCCTGGCGCCTATACGAAGATAATGGAATCCCATGAAAGCCATTTAATGATCTCCAGTGCATCGTTTAAGACTGGAGTGATGACTGATAGTGTCAAGGACTTACATGTCATACCAACACACACAAGAAAGGAAACTAAGTGTTGACCAGACCACACACTAGAACGTGAAGGGATGACGACGTTTCGGTCCGTCCTGGACCGTTCTCAAGTCGATTGTGATTGTACTTTAGCCACGTTATTGTGACTCATCGCCTGCAAAAGGAAACTTAACATAGACCACCCAACTGCAGACTGCTATCTTTAACATACAAAGTACTTGAATAATATGGAAGAGGAGAATTAAATACCGTGCACACTTCTGAACCTTTTCTAACTTGGTTTTGTGTTTGACTAGCTGTGGACACCAGGCTGGAGCCGCATTTTCCAGTAATGGTCTGACATATGAGGTGTACAAGGTTCCCAATACAGTTCTTATGTTTGGCAGCCTTGCATACGCCGCTGATGTTATCCTCTTGATGAGGGTTTCAGGGGACAGGCGTGGTGTGATATCAACCCACAGATCTTTCACTCGTCCTGACTCCTGTGGGATTTCCTTTCCCAGCTGGTACCTTGTGTCTGGCCTCCTGCTCCCTGTGTGCGTGTGTGTACTCACCTATTTGTACTCACCTATTTGTGCTTGCGGGGGTTGAGCTCTGGCTCTTTGGTCCCGCCGCTCAACTGTCAATCAACTGGTGTACAGATTCCTGAGCCTACTGGGCTCTATCATATCTACACTTGAAACTGTGTATGGAGTCAGCCTCCACCACATCACTGCCTAATGCATTCCCTCCGTCAACCACTCTGACACTAAAAAAAGTTCTTTCTAATATCTCTGTGGCTCATTTGGGCACTCAGTTTCCACCTGTGTCCCCTAGTGCGTGTGCCCCTGTGTGTGTGTGTGTGTGTGTGTGTGTGTGTGTGTGTGTGTGTGTGTGTGTGTGTGTGTGTGTGTGTGTGTGTGTGTGTGTGTGTGCACGCTACATAACGATGACCAGGGGATGTAGATAAACGTCACATAATTTACCAGACAACAAGCCGTCCTTGCCGTAACGAAGAGGCGAATGACATGGGGCAAGAGTTAAGGAAATATTAACAGGCTTATGTATCGTCCGTTATGTGGGCGTGTATTGCTCCGTCGTCCGTGTCTTTACTGCCTCGACCTGTACTTTACTGCCTCGACCTGTACTCTACTGCCTCCACCTGTACTCTACTGCCTCGACCTGCACTTTACTGCCTCGACCCGCACTTTACTGCCTCGACCTGCACTTTACTGCCTCGACCTGCACTTTACTGCCTCGACCCGCACTTTACTGCCTAGACCCCGCACTTTACTGCCTCGACCCGCACTTTACTGCCTCGACCCGCAGTTTACTGCCTCGACCCGCACTTTACTGCCTCGACCCGCACTTTACTGCCTCGACCCGCACTTTACTGCCTCGACCCGCACTTTACTGCCTCGACCCCGCACTTTACTGCCTCGACCTGTACTCTACTGCCTCGACCTGTACTCTACTGCCTCGACCCGCACTTTACTGCCTCGACCCGCACTTTACTGCCTCGACCTGCACTTTACTGCCTCGACCTGTACTCTACTGCCTCGACCTGTACTCTACTGCCTCGACCCGCACTTTACTGCCTCGACCCGCACTTTACTGCCTCGACCTGTACTCTACTGCCTCGACCCGCACTTTACTGCCTCGACCCGCACTTTACTGCCTCGACCCCGCACTTTACTGCACCTCGACCTGCGAGGCAAGATTGAGGGTTCTGCACCTCACCACAGACTGGAGGGAAGAAGGAATAAGGTGGACATGATAACGACGTACTAGATTACAAGGAACATTGATCCTCCAGATAAGAAATTGAGAAGGAGTAGAAAATAATGGGACGGGTGTGGAAGCTGGAGACACAAATGACTCAATGACGTATGAAGGGAAGTGAACTATCAGGAGAGAGCGCCAAGCCATTACGACTATATAGCACTTGGAAGGGGTCAGGATAAGGATTTGGGATGGACGGGGGGGGGGGGGGAAGGAATGGTGCCCCAACCACTTATGGACGGTCGGGGGATTGAACGCGCGACCTGCATGAAGCGAAACCGTCGCTCAACCGCCAGCCCAATTGGTTGGTGGAACGTAGGAGAATGGAGCGTACTTCAGAATAAAGCTTCGTAATTAAAATAAGACTGGATTAGATGAAGAAATTTCAAGTGGCAGCTTAATGTAACTATGATTTGAACACGAGTGACAAGTGTCATGATAGTGCGGGGTGAGAGTGACACCCCCAGGGAGAGTGCGGGGTGAGAGTGACACCCCAGGGTGAGTGCGGGGTGAGAGTGACACCCCAGGGAGAGTGCGGGGTGAGAGTGACACCCCAGGAGAGTGCGGGGTGAGAGTGACACCCCAGGACGAGTGAGGGGTGAGAGTGACACCCCAGGGAGAGTGCGGGGTGAGAGTGAGACCCCATGGGAGTCGGAGTGACACACCAGGGGTGCGGGGAGAGTGACACCCCAGGGGAGTGCGGGGTGAGAGTGACACCCCAGGGTAGAGTGCGGGGTGAGAGTGACACCCCAGGTACGAGTGCGGGGTGAGAGTGACACCACAGGACGAGTGCGGGGTGAGAGTGACACCCCAGGACGAGTGCGGGGTGAGAGTGACACCCCAGGGTAGAGTGCGGGGTGAGAGTGACATCCCCAGGGGAGTGCGGGGTGAGAGTGACATCCCAGGGTCGAGTGCGGGGTGAGAGTGACACCCCAGGGGAGTGCGGGGTGAGAGTGACACCCCAGGGAGAGTGCGGGGTGAGAGTGACACCCCAGGACGAGTGCGGGGTGAGAGTGACACCCCAGGACGAGTGCGGGGTGAGAGTGACACCCCAGGACTGAGTGCGGGGTGAGAGGGACACCCCAGGACGAGTGCAGGGGTGAGAGTGACACCCCAGGGTGAGAGTGCGGAGGGTGAGAGTGACACCCCAGGGTGAGTGCGGGGTGAGAGTAAGGAGCTCCCAGGACACACTTACAGCAAGGACCTGGCAGTACCAGAGATGTCGTCTGAGGAACACATTAGCATACTAGCGCCTGCATTATACGCTAAACGGGGCAAATATTAGGCTAGCCTTAAGAAAGCTAGACACACACAGCCCTTGAGAATGATATTTACAACCTATGTAACACCAGTTCTGAAGAATGCAGCACCAGCATGGCCTCCACACCTGAAAAAGTATAAAATAAAAATAGAGCACAACGGACATCCTAGTAGACCCCAGCGACAGGTGAGGAGAGCATCTACAGGTAAAGGCTGATCGCCCCCAGACTCGCCACGCTGGAAGAAAGATGAATCAGGGACTATAAGAACGTACAAAATTAACAGGAATAAACAAGGTGGACAAAGCTCACCATGCGGGACACCAGGCCATAAGGCACAGGTGTCGGTTGGAAATCCAGCTGAACCAAATAGAATTCGAGAGAATTTCTCCAACGTAAGATTCGTGAATGACACAGAGCTCCACGACATCGTTGAGGTCAATTAAAAGAAAAACTCAAAGGGGGGAAAAACGACGAGACGCAAGATGAATGAAAGTTATAACATTAATTCACCGAGAGATGAAAGGTTGGCGCCCACACACACACACACACACACACACACACACACACACACAACACACACACACACACACCTGTACTTCCCCAGAAAATTATACGGCAGTGTGAGAGGCATTACCAGCTTCCGGCAGGAGACGTTATAGCAGATAATCATGACACAGACAGTATACATTACGCATCAACTGATATGTTCTTTGCGTAATGTAATCTGCAGCCCGTGTGAGGCCTGACAGCTGCCGCCCCAGACCTATTGTCGCGCCCCCTACCTCCTATATATATATATATATATATATATATATATATATATATATATATATATCATATATACATATATATATATATATATATATATATAATATATTATATATATATAATATATATATATATATATATATATATATTTATATATATATATATATGTTACGTTAATAAAGGTTATACCTGCGGTCATACCCAGCTGATCGCCTCCTAACACAACACCAAAAAAAACAAACGCAGACAGAAAGGCAAACTATTTTCTTAAAAGATCACTGACCGAATTCCATCCACGACGACCACACGAGTATTTGAGATTCCCGAGACGAGGTCGGGGGGCTTTGAGAAGCCGAGAGTCACAGGGGAAATATTGAATATTGACACCGAGTCATCATATCCAGTGTTACGATATGAATATTTCCAGTCGTACAGGGAGCACCAGTGGCGCCCCGGCGGTGAGGGGTGGGTGGGTGGTGTGTGTGTGTACTCACCTATTGTATCCACCTATTTGTGCTTAGCGGGGGTTGAGCTTTGGCTCTTTGTGTCCCGCCTCTCAAACTGTCAATCAACTGGTGTACAGATTCCCGAGCCAACTTGGCTCTATCATATCTACCCTTGAAACTGTGTATGGAGTCAGCCTCCACCACATCACTGGCCTAAAGCATTCCATCCGTTAATACTCTGACACTGAAAAGTTTTCCTTCTAACGTCTCTGTGGCTCATGTGGGTACTCAGTTTTCCACCTGTGTCCCCTAGTGCGTGTGCCCCTTGTGTTAACTAGCCTGTCTTTATCACACACAATAGCCTGTGTGTGGTGTGTGTGTGTGGTGTGTGTGTGTGTGTGTGTGGGTGTGTGTGTGTGTGGTGTGTGTGTGGTGTGTGTGTGTGTGTGTTATTCTTACATCCAGCCACCTGGGGGCGCCACACCCGAGCCACGCTGGGGGCGCCACACCCAGCCACCTGGGAGCGCCACACCCAGCCACCTGGGAGCGCCACACCCAGCACCCTGGAGGCGCCACACCCAGCCACCTGGAAGCGCCACACCCAGCCACCTGGGAGCGCCACACCCAGCCTCCTAGGGGCGCCACACCTGGCCACCAGGGGAGCGCCACACCCAGCCACCTGGGAGCGCCACACCCAGCCCACATGGGGGCTCCACACCCAGCCACTGGGGGCGCCCACACCCAGCCACCTGGGTGCGCCACACCCAGCCCACCTGGGGCGCCACACCCAGCCACCTGGGGGGCGCCACACCCAGCCACCTGGAAGCGCCACACCCAGCCACCTGGAGGCGCCACACCCGGCCCACCTGGGGGCGCCACACCCGGCCACCTGGGGGCGCCACACCCAGCCACCTGGAGGCGCCACACCCAGCCACCAGGGAGCGCCCACCCAGCCACCTGGGAGCGTCACACCCAGCCACCTGGGGGCGCCACACCCGGCCACAAGGGAGCGCCACACCCAGCCACCTGGGAGCGCCACACCCAGCCACCTGGGGGCGCCACACCCGGCCACAAGGGAGCGCCACACCCAGCCACCTGGGGTGCCACACCCAGCCACCTGGGAGCGCCACACCCAGCCACCTGGAGGCGCCACACCCAGCCACCTGGGGGGGCCACACCCACCCACCTGGGAGCGCCACACCCAGCACCACCTGGGGGCGCCACACCCAGCCACCTGGAGGCGCCACACCCAGCCACCTGGGAGCGCCACACCCAGCCACCTGGAGGCGCCACACCCAGCCACCTGGGGGCGCCACACCCGGCCACAAGGGAGCGCCACACCCAGCCACCTGGGGGCGCCACACCCAGCCACCTGGGAGCGTCACACCCAGCCACCTGGGAGCGCCACACCCAGCCACCTGGGGGCGCCACACCCGGCCACAAGGGAGCGCCACACCCAGCCACCTGGGGGTGCCACACCCAGCCACCTGGGAGCGCCACACCCAGCCACCTGGAGGCGCCACACCCAGCCACCTGGAGGCGCCACACCCAGCCACCTGGGGAGCGCCACACCCAGCCACCTGGAGGCGCCACACCCAGCCACCTGGGAGCGTCACACCCAGCCACCTGGGGGCGCCACACCCAGCCACCTGGGGCGCCACACCCAGCCACCTGGGAGCGCCACACCCAGCCACCTGGGAGCGCCACACCCAGCCACCTGGTAGCGCCACACCCAGCCCTGGAGCCCCCCCCACCTGGGAGCCCCACACAGCCCCTGGGGCGCCACACCAGCCACCTGGGAGGCGCCACACCCAGCCACCTGGAGGCGCCACACCCAGCCACCTGGAAGCGCCACACCCAGCCACCTGGAGGCGCCACACCCAGCCACTGGGAGCGCCACACAGCCCCACCTGGAGGCGCCACCACCCAGCCACCTGGGGCGCCACACCTGCCCATGGGCGCCACACCCATCCACCTGGGGGCGCCACACCCAGCCACCTGGGGCGCCACACCCAGCCACCTGGGGAGCGCCACACCCAGCCACAAGGGAGCGCCACACCCAGCCACATGGGAGCGCCACACCCAGTCCACCTGGGGTGCGCACACCCGGCCACACTGGGAGCGCCACACCCAGCCACCTGGGGGTGCCACACCCAGCCACCTGGAAGCGCCACACCCAGCCACCTGGAGGCGCCACACCCAGCCACCTGGAGGCGCCACACCCAGCCACCTGGGAGCGCCACACCCAGCCACCTGGAGGCGCCACACCCAGCCACCTGGGAGCGCCACACCCAGCCACCTGGGGGCGCCACACCCGGCCACCTGGGAGCGCCACACCCGGCCACCTGGGAGCGCCACACCAGCCACCTGGGAGCGCCAACAGCACCGGAGGCAACAGCACTGGGAGCGCCACACCCAGCCACCTGGGGACGTCACACCCAGCCACCTGGTGGGCGCCACACCCAGCCACCTGGAGGCGCCACACCCAGCCACCTGGGAGCGTCACACCCAGCCACCTGGGAGCGTCACACCCAGCCACCTGGGAGCGCCACACCCAGCCACCTGGGGGCGCCACACCCAGCCACCTGGGGGCGCCACACCCAGCCACCTGGGGAGCGCCACACCCAGCCACCTGGAAGCGCCACACCCAGCCACCTGGGAGCGCCACACCCAAGCGACCTGGGGGCGCCACACCCAGCCACCTGGGGGCGCCACACCCAGCACACCTGGGAGCGCCACACCCAGCCACCTGGGAGCGCCACACCCAAGGCAGGATAATAACCCACTGTGTATGCCTCAGCCACTACACGTGTTACGGCCAGCACTTAAATTCGCCAAAATGAACATTCTTACTTAATGAACTTAATGAACATTCAAGCAGGTTGCAACCACCTTGATCAAACTAACTATTTTGCGAATAGTTACACACACACAGTTAATTAACTTGTCGATGATTTGTGCTCGAAACGTCGCCGTTTGGCTGACATGACCAGCTGAAATTGCCACTCTAAACGGCAGCGGTGTTAAGAAGGAGTTTGTCATTGGTTAATTGGGAAGATGATGTCCGCCAGTCAGCGGGACGCAGCGACCAGACGGACGCCCAGCCGATGACAACGACCGCTCAGGGCATCAGGGCTTTGTAATGCCAAGTTGCATCATGGGAGACTGATGATCGGGTATATGAGAGCGTCTACTGACACACATACGGGCCTCGCCCCGCACTTCTTCCTGAGGGCGTCACCAGAGTGTTCCGGTGAACACACATCACCACACACACACACACACACACACACACAACACACACACAACACAAACCACACACACACACAACACACAACACACCCACACACCACAGACACACACCACTAGCAAGTTGACGCTTGCGTGTGTACCCACCTAAATGAAATTACCTAGATGTACATTTAGACGTGCTTTCATGGCGGAGCTGTAGAAGTCTAGCCCCGTCTTCTGAATAGTGTGTGTGTGTGTGTGTGTGTGTGTGTGTGTGTGTGTGTGTGTGTGTTGTGTGTGTGTGTGTGTTGTGTGTGTGTGTGTGTGTGTGTGTGTCAGTCACACTTCTCTAACTGACAGGTCTGTGCTGCCGCTGACTATCATTAGACGGCGTGCTCCATCCAGCATCCCGGAAAACTTTTCATTAGCTCCTTCCTTTCCTCGTGGTTTTCTGCCAGTTTTGCCATCTTCCTTCACCGTCTTCCTCACCGGCCTGTCACAGACCGGTGAGGAAGGAGGACCGGTGAGGGTGATCTCCCTCCTTCCGTAGCAGGTTGTCAGGTCCACATTGCCTTCCTACTTCCCTTATCACTCTTATAGATTTATTTTTCAACTTCTCTGTAGTTACTCCTGATATCCCCCCCCCTCTCTCTCTCTCTCTCTCTCTCTCTCATCTCTTCTCTCTCTCTCTCTCTTAAAAAAATATATATTTCTCTCTCTCTCTCTCTCTGTCTGTACATCACACAAGTCCTCTAGCTTTGCTCTTTGCATTAAGGGTTGGTTGTTAAACTATGGACTTTCGTAGTGTCAGTTGTTAAGGCTACAGGACCGGGGCTCCCACAGACACAGGTCTTAGGAATAGGCGACAGGATATGCCATCTGCAAGCTGGCAGCTTATCCACATGCAACCCTCCATAACTCGAAAAATTTCGCCATTTCTTGCCCAGAGCGATGTAAAGAATGATACCTGTATCTTTAACTCTCCAGCTCCACCCTCACCCTCGTGCAGGAAAGCCCCAACAATCCCACCGATCTTTCTCACTCTGCAACGCACGACACCCTACACAGGGGTCGCCAGGTCCTCCTCCTCCTCCTCCAGGTGAGCAGCGAGGCTTCAACTATTAATTACGGAGATGGCGGTGATATCTGTAATTAATATTTACACCTTATCTGCGACCTGGTCTTTGGGGCGCTTGCCTCTGGATCATCAGCGGGTGTGGCGCAGGCTGCCAGCGGGTGTGTGGCGAAGTGTGGCGCAGGCTGCCAGCGGGTGTGTGGCGCAGTGTGGCGCAGGCTGCCAGCAGGTGTGTGGCGCAGTGTGGCGCAGGCTGCCAGCGGGGTGTGTGGCGCAGTGTGGCGCAGGCTGCCAGCGGGTGTGTGGCGCAGGCTGCCAGCGGGTGTGGCGCAGGCTGCCGGCAGGTGTGGCGCAGGCTGCCAGCAGGTGTTGTCGCGTCCCCTCCTGCCACTCAGCACATCACACCACACAACCTGTCGTCTGTGACCCACACACTTCCACTCTACTGAAACAGATATCCGCCAACTTCCCCCATCAATTGATAGCCTCGTTACTAATGTTAATACCTCTGATGCGTGGCAGACCATTTGTATCAGACCTTTCAAGCGATAACAGACAAGCCTGCCACGTCTGGGTCAGCTGGCATGCAGGTGATTAGCAGGACTGTCTGCTACAGACACAGAACCTTCCCATCCCACTGCTGATGATGGTGGCGTTTCTTGGTTACTGAAAATTTAGCGGTATGAGAGAACCAAGCGGTCTCCTCCAGATGTGGGCCTCGATGCATGGGAAGAGGTTTTGTCGACAGCGCCCGAGCCTGAGAATGTCATTCTCATTTTACCTACAAGGCCAAGCAATATTCAAGGTATACCTTGCACAGCTCGAGCAGCAAGTTTGCCGCAGCGATAGCAAGAAGTCACTCGCCAGAATCAACCGGTGTACTTTTGTCTGTCACAACAGTACAAGATATAGAGCAAGACCGCTCTATTATAAGAAGATAATTATAGTTGTCTCAGCCACATGGGAAGAGCCAGAGTCATAGAGGAAGCTGCTTGTTAGCAGGCAATGTTACCACACGTATCTGCCAGCCACCTGCTTGTATCTCGCTTACATAAAGAGCTTCACAGCTGTACACCAAAGTATCCTCGCTATCCTAAAGTATTACCAGTCACGCCATCATCGGTGACCTCCACCAGTGGGTGTACGCATCTCCCTTATAGATATTACCACTAAATTTAAGCTTTGGCTCCTATGTTTTAATTGCATCTTGAGACTGTTGCGTTGTGAACTGTGTTCCTGGTGAGCAACCAACTCGACAAATTACCCGGCTATTTCCCTTAGAAAAAGACAGTGAGTTATCTCATTATACAACAGCCGCCGTAGATGAGAGACGTTGTAGTAGTGAAAGACGTCATAGATTAGAGACGTCGCAGTAGCGAGAGACGTAGTTGTGAGAGACGTA
>WNGS01016779.1:0-12148 GCA_020271785.1 Procambarus virginalis | reverse complement strand
CTTGTATGGTGAGTAAAGGCACAAAGACGTAGCTACTCCACAGTCGGCGGCCACCCTCAAGGTCACATGCACTAATATTTCTCCTCCAACAATATTGGTTGTGGTGTTATTATGCTATATACACCAATTATATATAATATCTACCTGTTTTATTCACCATACTTGTACAAATAAGCTGGTATGGTGCCCAAAGACCCTTTGTGGTCACAGGTAAACAACACGATAATTCCTGCAGACGACGCTCCTCTCACCAAAATGGCGGCTCCCAACCTACTCCTATCGCTGTTATCTCACACTATACACACGTTATATGTAAGTATCTACATTTGTGTTCACCATAGCGAACCACTAAGCTGGTATGGTGAGTGCAGTCAATAAATGGTGGCCACACGCAGTCAGAAGACAACGCCACAATCCTCCCTCCACAGCCGTACTCCTCCCTCCATCGAGCACAGCGCTAAATATCTCCACAATCAAGCTGTTATCAGAATCCTGGTCAGTTTTATCAAATTCAGGGGGCTTCAGTAATACTATCACTGCTAAATAATAGCAGTATCACTTATATTTTGGCATTTGTAGGCGATGCTGTGGTCACAGCTGAACAGCGGTGCTGTGAGCTCGTGCTGCGTGCGCCAGCCTTGGTGGCTGGCGCAATACTGACGTTCTCACTCTCAAGAATGTTGGGCTGGATTTTTTTTGTAGGTGGGATCTGGCAACTATCAGTCGTGGCTGTACTATAGCTGCCCCTATCCCAGGCGGGGTGTTTAAATTATAGCGCTAGACACGAAATCATATATAAATGATGTGCGCGATTTTGGTTTTGTCATTGATATCATTTATATATGATATGCGCGGTTTAAGGGTTAATGTTAGTGCTCCTGTGAAATCTACTCCTGTAGTCTCAAAGGGACTAATATGTACAACTTGTTCCTTTGGAAGTGGAGGAGGGCCTGGATATGGACACACTCTGGCATCATATCTCAGGCAAATTATACAGGATTTAATTATGGATTTTACTGTCTGCCTACCTTGGGGTAGCCAATAATGTTGTCTTAAGTCTGTGAGAGTATCTAATAGCCCCACCATGCAGAGTGATGTATTTGTGTATGTGTAACACAATTGGTTTGCTTACTATGTGGTGAAGAGGAAGCAAAATTGGATTTTTTGCTTCCAGGTCTATATCCACATGGTGTAAGTGGCCTCCGCGTCCGATTATGTTATAATTGTTGGTGTCTAACCAGAGACCTAGATCATTTTGTACCTTCTCAGGGACATTGTCAAATTCTGTCCTGAATGTGTCTGTCTGAGCTCTTTTGACCCAGTACCTTAGGGCACAAGGGAATTTATGCTTGATTCCTATTTTCTTAAGAAAATCAAGCACCACTTGAGTGACACCTATTAGTTTGTTCAGTTCAGAGTACCGATTAGGATCAATTACCAAAGTCCGAGGTAGTCCTGGGTTCTCAGTGGGAACAGTGACATTGGTCACAATGACTTGTGACTTTTGTTTAGGCCACTGGTCGCTGACTAGCCACTGAGGTCCATTGAGCCATGTCTCTGCCTTTGTTAATTGCCATAAAGTCAGGCCTTGGGAGAGATAGTCAGCTGGATTCTCTTCGGTGGGTACATATCTCAGTCTATACCCTGCCGACAACTCTTGTATTTCCTTAACGCGGTTACTCACGTAAGGATTTTTACTATTATTGTTTTTAACCCACTGTAGCACTGCCTCATTATCTAACCATACCACTGTTTCTTCAAAGTGGATGTTGCTTAAGGCCTTGATCAGATAATGATCCAATCTTGTTCCTAGCAGCAAGGCTGTTAATTCCAGTTGTGGCAATGATCGTGTCTTTAACAGTGCCACTCTGGCCTTTGATGTGAGCAAATTGGCTTGCCCATTTGAGACCAGGTAAGCTACTGTGCCATAAGCCTTTCCTGAGGCATCAAAGAATACATGTAGCTTTTGATTCTTTTTCATTTACTGTATTCCAAGGGAACTTGACAGACTCTAGGATACTTAAATCTTTCACTAGCCCTTGCCATTTTTCTTGTAAGGTAGGTGTTAGAAGATCATCCCAGCCTATCTTTTGTTGCCAACATTCCTACATTATCAACTTCCCATTAATTAAGATTGGACTAAATAGTCTCAATGGGTCGAAGGGTTTGATGACTTGTGAGAGTAATTTTCTCATTGTTAGGTTGGTGGTATTTGGCTCCACCGACTTGATTGTCAACTGATCTGCTGTTGAATCTCATTCGACGCCTAGTACTTTTGTCCTCTCGGGTACCTGGTATTTGGGAAATTCAGTTTCGATCAGTTGATTTAATTTGGCATTGTTGGAGACCCACTACTGGAGAGGCATATTTGCTCCCATTAATTCTCGATTGGCCTTGTGGTATATGTTCAGCAGTTTACTCTCACTGCTGGTTGTTCCTTGAAAATTGTCCACATACATGTTATTACTAATTTCTGTTTTATTTGGGCTATTTGACTTCTTCAAGTGTGTGTCTAATGTAGCTTGAAGCAGAAATGGGGAAGACGTGGCACCAAACAAAACAGACGCAAACCTGTAAGTGATTAATTCACTGTTTGCATCGTTAGGATCCTTGACTCATAGGAACTTTGTGTAATTACGGTCTTCTTCTTGGAGACCTAAGAAAGGCTTTACTGATGTCTGTCGTGTATGTGTAAGTCCCAATGCAGAACTTCAACAGCACGTTGTATAGCCTTTGTGTCAGGCTAGGGCCAGTTTGAAGGCAGTCATTTAAGGAAACACTACTCTACTTTGTCTTAGCACTGCAATTAAATACTATCCATAGTTGGGTAGTAGCTGAATTTTTCAGTACAGGATGGTGTGGCAGATAGTGTCGTTCCTTTGGGTTATCATTTGTGACAACTTCTATAAATTTGTCATCAAGTTGCTTCTTGATTATTTCATGGTACAATTTCAAGTTCTCAGGATGTCTTTATAAGCGCAACACTTGTGACCTTATTTGGTTTTGTGCCATAAAATGGTTGATGGGTAGCTGAGGGTGATTCAGCTTCCATAGAAACCTGACCCAGTATTGATTATCTCTGTAGATAACTGACTCCAGGTATTGTTTGTAAATTCAGTCGTCATCTGGACTAGGTTGTTCAGGGACAATGCCGAGAGTTGCCAGGTCCCATAATTTATGTACAAGGGTATCAAGTTCATCCTAGGACATGTCTCTTAATTGTAGTGGAGACTGTTCTCCCAGTCATGCAACCATTTCTTGGTTGGCATGTTGGTGGTCTACAGGTGTGGGTTGCTTCAGCCATAATACTGGGCCTGTTAGCAAATAGCCACCTGCAGAAGGTAACAGGTTCATTCCCTGTTTTTCATCCTTTCCCTTGATAAACTTATGGTAGACATCTGATCCCATAAGGATTCCAATATTTGAGAGGTTGTCTGACGTGATTTTGTCAGTCAATTTGATTCCCTTTTCTTCCAGGAATTTGGCTGTTGTCCCTAGACCATACACATACAGGTCTGATGGGAATCTATCTACTATAAGAGCTTGTATCTTTCGGACATAACCACCTAAACGTACTTTAGGTTGTACTACTTTGAAAACTTGGGCTCCGGAGTTAGTCAGGAATCCTGCTATGTTTATTCCTGTCTCTCGTACAGGTTTGAGTTACAAGGCATCCACCAACTCCTTTGAGATAAAAGTCATCTGGGATCCTTGGTCAAATAATCCATGTATGGTGATCATGGACTTTCCATTTTTAATGATCAATTGAGCAGTGGGTAGAGCTGATTTATGATCAGACCTTGTTGATAAGACACTTATGTCAGGTAGTATGGTACAAAGCTGTACTTAAGTGGAAGTTCCTTCCTCCACCTGTGGTTTGGGATACATTGTACTTGAGTCCCCACAAAGTGCTGTATGGTGTTGACCCTTATGGCATCAATTGCAGGTGCGCATATGAGTTGCACAGGTCTCGGGATTATGTGACCTTATACACCTGGTGCATTTACGTAACTCCTTGAGTCGCTTTATATGTGTAGCACGATCAGGGTAAGCTTTGCAGTTGTACATGGTATGTTGTTCTTCACAGAACACATGGCCTCCAGACGTTAACAGCAACTTTGGGAGTCACCGTTTTGGGTGACACATTAACAGTAGGTTTGGAGGGACCCACTGCATATATGCCCACACTGCCTTGTTTCCACTTTCGGGAGGGGGAAGTTGTTCTAGATTTATTTGGAGTACTGATTGTACTCTGTTGTTTACTATTAGTGGTTAAAGAAGGTTTAGATGTCGATTTTCCATCTGTGTTATCTCGTTGTCTTTCTATGATGGATCTCAAACCTTCTGCTATCTCCTTTACTGTTAGAGAAGATTTGTTATATAAGACAAACAACTTATCCAGTACGTCACTGGGTAATTCGCGTCTCATATGGACTTGGATTATCCAGTACGATTCATCCAGATGCACTTTATTCTTAAGGGCCTTGAGCAAGGACTCAAGCTCCAATCTAAAGGCTTGGAGTGAGTCAGCTGATCCATCTGGAGGGGAAATATCTAACACTTTCTGGGTTAGAAGTCTGATAGTCCTTTCTGGCTTAGCATAATTATCCTTAAGGAGCTGTACTGCCCTATCATAACCATCATCAGTGAAGGTCAAATTACAGACCACCTTTAACACCTCATTAGAATCCACAGAATTGACAAATTTGTTCCAGAAATTATCAAAACTCTCGTCCTCTGTACCAGAGAAAGTTGGGAGACTAAGTGATGGGAATTTGACTTCTGGTTGTGTCGGGTTTTGGGATGCTGTGGCTGCAATGTTTGAAGTGGCCTTGTGTATGGTTATTAACTTGACAAAGTGTTGTAACTTTGTTTGTATTGTATCTTCATAATATGCATTTTCTTGTACTACAGCTTCCATTGCATCTTAATCTATATTAGTAGCAGCAAGTACATCCTGATATTTCAGGATTTGCATTTGTACATGCTGATATTTGCTCTCTGAAACCTTATGATGGCCTTCCAGTTCTACATAATCAACTGGAGTTTGAATACATAAATCATCGCATTTTTTTATCTGTTGGGTTAAGTGGCCTTTCATACCAGTGAGGGTCACTTTTACATTTTTGGCAGTAGACATGATGGCTGTATTTGCTAGCCGTGCTGAAGATTCACTAGTGCTAAGCTTTGTTGGACTTTGATTTGGACTGTTTGTTGCACTTGAGCTAGTAGAGCTAATAGTTTCCAAACTAGAGTTGTTTATCATTTAAAATACACATTATATCATCATACACACTATAATTTGAGTGGTAACCTTGTATCTATGATGGATTTACCTCACGTTAGCTCCTCAATTATCACTCTTAGTTGGTATAGAGACACAGATTAACACTCAAAGGTGAAATGATTATAGTTAAATTATTACTATAGTTATGGTAATATTGTGTAGACAACACAACTCGGGTTGTCTTAAGAAACTGCAAAATATATGTGCTTGGTAGGTTGTAATATAGGTTCAACTCTAGACAAGTGTAAATTATTACCCTTACACCAGGTTAGCACAATAAATTAGACTAGGTTGTTGTACAACACCAGCCTAAAATGTCCTACCCTTGTGCAAGAACTAGTTGTAAATAATGTGACATGCAGTAATTGTTACAGTAATGGTGCAACCATAATATTATGTAATGTTTATATAAACACTAAAAATTATATCTACATTTATAAGTAAATTAATTACCCTCTTATCAAGCTCTTGTAATGAAAAAGTATAATTGTTCTTTTGGTTCAGGCCTCGGAACAATAATAGTGCTTGTTGTAAGTTCTGTTCACTTGTTAGCAGAGATTGAAAAAGTTAGGCAAGAAATTGTATAGCAGTGTCTTCCTGATATAATTAATATATTTGTAAATATTGTAAATATTGCACTAATGTTTATATAGATCCTAATCAGGATCTTGTATCTAATGAACAAATCCAAAAGGACAGTGACGAGGATTCGAACCTGCATCCAAGAGCATCCCAGACGCTGCCTTAAATGACTGAGCTACGACATGGTCAAAAGGAGTTGAAACCGAAGATCTACTGAACTTACTGGATCCTGCAGCCTCTCCGAGGCACAAACCAGGGTTTTACACAACTCCCCCCATGCACTCGAGCTATGTCAATAGGCCATTCTTCCTCTTTGCCCTTACTTCATTACACTCAGAAATCACAACTGTGTGATGCATCATATGAACAAATCCACAAGGGCCGTGATGACGATTCGAACCTGCGTCCGAGAGCAACTCTCGGATGCAGGTTTGAACCCTCGTCACGGCCCATGTGGATTTGTTCATTTGATGCATCACGCATTTGCGATTTTTGTGTGTAATCTTGTATCTAGGTTCAAAGGACCATACTTATTGGTCTGAGAACCAGTGTATTCCTAGATTTGATGAACCACTGTATTATCCGATTCAAAGGACCATAATTATGCAGGAAAATCCTAGCAAGCTTTAATTGTTTTTATTCTGTGAATATTCAAATATTTACTTTATTATTAGTTTTTAATTGACTTTATTATATTATTTTTATTTGATTATTTTTCTTCTGAGTTAGTTCTTACCCGCCAAACACACACACCCAAACTACGACGTTGGTACAACGTTCGAACAAGTTTTAACACCTCCTAACCAGTTATAACAACCAATATAGCAAGTTGTAACAAGGTTCTAATACATCATAAACACATTAAGCCAAGATGTACCAACTTTATTACAACTTGTAACAAGCGGAAAATTGAGATAGTTTCGGTTTGTGTTTCCAGGGTAGTTAGTTAGTTCTGAGTTAGTGGAATGTATATTATAATTCAGCCTGCTAGAACTTCTCACACAATGGGAGGGACAAATGCAACTGACACCACTTTGTAGAATCTGTTGCAAGCTGAATTTGTTTACCTTATTGTTACAAATATAATTATTAATCATACCAAATATGGTGGTCTAATCTATTATTTTTACAGCAAATTAAAATAATAACTACTAATACTCTGTCTACAGAATAAAATAAAAGGGGGCCTTAGTTGATACTGTTGGTGGGGCCTGCTAAGGATGTGTAATTGTAGCATCAGAATTAGGTGTGGCCCTGTGCCTCAGAGTGCCACGTAATGGCAGCTGTCTGGAGGCCTACAAGGCTTGATGTACAGCTAGTGGCTGCAATCACAGTTATACTGGTCTGCTCAGCTTCTTGTAACTCCAACTCACAATTATCTGCAGAGTGTAAGGAATTAATAATGGTTCCCTAAACATATAAGTACAGGTATGACATGGAATATGTGTGTGTAATGCTGAGTAAACTCACTTTGTTCAGGGATTTAATCACACGTCTTAACGATATTTCCCACAATAATAATGGCCAGTATTAAATGCAATTGAAATACCGAAAATTTTTCTTCCCTTTGTTCATGAGATCTTCGACTGGGCGGATCATGGAGGATTCTGTGTCGAAGCTCGGAGAAAGAACCTTTATGTGTTGTAAAATTTGTCAGGAAGTGCTTCCTCACTGTGTTTACAAGTTGCTGTGTGACGCTCCCTCCCTCTCTGTTCCAATAATATCCTGGTTCTACTTCTGATTTTATTTAACAGTAACAAGGGAGCCAAGCTATGTTTTGTTGTAGTTAATTATATTCAGTCCTAGTGAACAATTTGTTATTAAGTTTAAACACTAGAGTGTTGTTTAAAACAAATAGAGTTAATGTAAAGATACGTCTTGTTGTTGACGTTACGGAATACCCGTTCACTGATTTCTTTAATGGGTAACTTGTGTTATTATGTGTGTCGGATTTCCGACAGTTCTCACTTCCTGCGCTCTAGGCACTCCTCGCTCTTCAACAATCTAGGGAGGACTGTCGTCCCACACACATCATTCCCTAGTACTACCTGTACCCCCGTTACAGGTACAACTGGGCACACCCCCACAACGACATTCTTGGACCTATAGTTTGACACAAATAGTATCTCGTGGAGTGGAATGCACGTCTCTGCCCAGAAACCGCATACCTTCATCACTCCTAGGGTAATCCATTGTATTTCTGAGGTAATAAGGACCAGGCTATTAGACTGATCAGCTCCAGTGTCTCTGAATATTTTCATTGCATCTGGGGGCCAGCTCCCCACAGTCATGGTTCCCTCGGTTACGAACGGGTGGCGCCCTGGCGGCACCTTACTGGTCTATCCAAGTACTTCCACTTGGCCTGGCATCATGGAGGGTTCCTCACTTCCACAATAGCCAGTCCCACTATCTTCGCAGGGCGATCACACGTCCTACTCAAATTTTTGGGAAGAACGTAGCTATGCTGCCCCCTTTGAATTCGCTAAAATAAAAACTACCACAAAGTTTGAGTGCAACTCGAACTTCGTCCACATTAACTAAAATGTTCTCATGTGTAGGGTGGAGGAAAATAACTTAAACGGGAATAGCTGTATTAATGCAATGATTATTCAAAGCCTCACCACAAATATGCCTGTATTCAGTGTGGATTGGAGCAGGTAGATAGAGGGTAATTGCAACATGAATCTACTATGGATCAAGATGTGTACCTGTAGCAAACAAATGGCCTGCAAAATTGAAATCCCCTGCTTGTGGAGGACCCATGAGATGGGCATGATCACTGGGGTCTGATTTACCTCTAGCAAAGCTGTCGCTTCTTAGTCTATAATGTTCCTGATGGATTGTTTATTGGCTTTCAGTAGGATCTGTCTGGGTGCTCAGTCTGCTAGGGTATCACATTTTGTGCAACATTCTGTGCAGTGAGGGTCATATATCTCCACTGAGAAACACTATCGTGCACACTACGCGCGCACCGCAGAATTTGACGTCATGGGGCTAATGGTGCGGGCGAGCGTGAGGCGACGCCTATATGTGTATACTCGTTTCAGTTTTCTTACCTTACTTCTCGTGCTACGTTATTCGTTTTGGTATCATTGTGTTTGCAATTAAATTCCATGCAGATGTATAGGTATATAATGTCCAAAAGCCTGGCGAGACTCTCCGCAGCAAAGCCTAAAGTTACCCGTGAACGAGCACCAATTTGCACACCACAATCAAATGTGTATGCTCGTTCAGTTTGATAACATCAATTTTCATGTTACATCGCTCGTTTTGGTATCAAATTGTTCGCAATATAAAGGCAAGCATTTTAAAACTAGTCTCATAATAATAATAGAGCAATAACTGGAATTTTAACAAATATTTAAATTTTGAACGCTCATCATCAAAATTATTTATATCTTTCCAGTGTTCTGACATCAATTTTCATGTTACATCGCTCGTTTGGGTATCAAATTGTTCGCAATATAATGACGCACATTTTAAAACTAGTCCCATAATAATAGCACAATAAATAGAATTTTAACAAATATTTTAAAATTTAAAATTTAGACACAAAAACGTACTTATAATCTTTCAAGTGTTTTGACATCGCGTTTTGTGTTACATCTTTCATTTTGGTATCAAATTATGCGCATTCCAAAGGCGCTTATTTTGAAACTATCCCGAGGTCGATTGGATAAAAAATTAAAGCTCACACCCCAGAAGTGACTCGAACCCATACTGCTAGGAGCACACTGCTCGCGTACAGGATCCCAACCACTCGACCAACACGACCGGACAAGAGAGGAAGGTAACCGAGGCTATTTCCAAACCGCCGCCGGCACTCAGTTGGTAATCTTGGGCATGGTATTTTATCAAATCACCTCATTCTTTGGGGCACACGTGAGGAACACAAATGCGAACAAGCCTGTATGGTCCCCAGGACTATATGCAACTGAACTTTTGAATGGTCCCCAGGACTATATGCAACTGAAAACTCACACCCCAGAAGTGACTCGAACCAAGACTGCCAGGAGCACACTGCTGGCGTACATGATCCCTTAACCGCTCGAGCAACATGACCGGACAAAAGAGGAATTAAGTTGCATATACTCCTGGGAACTGGGTGGTTCAAATAGTTTCGGCTAAAAACTCCTTTTGTCCGGTCGAGATGGTCAAGTGGACTAAGGTTTCCTGTACATACCAGTTGCGTTGCTCCTGGCAATATGGGTTTGAGTCACTTCCAGGGTGTGAGTTTACAGTTGTATATATATATATATATGTTGTACCTAGCTTACAGTATGTACATATATATATATATATATATATATATATATATATATATATATATATATATATATATATATATATATATATATATATATATATATGCAAACAAGCCTGAATGGTCCCCAGGACTAGATACAACTGAAAACTCACACCCCAGAAGTGACTCGAACCCATACTCCCAGGAGCAACGCATACCAGTACATACCAGTTGCGTTGCTCCTGGGAGTATGGGTTCGAGTCACTTCTGGGGTGTGAGTTTTCAGTTATATATATATATATATATATATATAAGTTGTACCTAGTAGCCAGAACGTCGTACTCGGCCTACTATACAAGGCCCGATTTGCCTAATAAGCAAAGTTTTCCTGAAATTATATATTTTTGTAATTTTTTTCTTATAAAATGATAAATCTGGCTATTTCATTATGTATAAGTCATTTTTTAATTTTGAGTTAAAACTAACATTGATATATGACCTAACCTAACCAACCCTACTTAACCTAACCTAACCAATCTAAACCTAACCAAAACTAACATAATTACGTCAATAATTTATGTTCATAATATAATATAATAATAATAATTAAAATAAAGTAATTGGAAACAATTTATTGAAAATATAAAAAATCACTCGGCCTATTAGGCAAATCGGCCCTTGTATAGTAGGACAAGAAGTGCATTCTGGCTACTAGGTACGACATATATATATATATATATATATATATATATATATATATATATATATATATATATAATATATATATATATATATATATATACATATATATATATAAATATATATATATATATATATATATATATATATATATATATATATATATATATATATATATATATATATATATGTCGTACCTAGCAGCCAGAACGCACTTCTCAGCCTACTATGCAAGGCCCGATTTGCCTAATAAGCCAAGTTTTAATGAATTAATTATTTTTCGACTACCTAACCTACCTAACCTAACCTAACCTAACTTTTTTGGCCACCTAACCAAACCTAACCTATAAAGATAGGATAGGTTAGGTTAGGTAGGGTTGGTTAGGTTCGGTCATATATCTACGTTAATTTTAACTCCAATAAATTTTTTTTACCTCATACATAATGAAATGGGTAGCTTTATCATTTCATAATAAAAAAATTGTGCAAATATATTAATTCATGAAAACTTGGCTTATTAGGCAAATCGGGCCTTGCATAGTAGGCTGAGAAGTGTGTTCTGGCTACTAGGTACGACATATATATATATATATATATATATATATATATATATATATATATATATATATATATATGTCGTACCTAGTAGCCAGAACGCACTTCTCAGCCTACTATGCAAGGCCCGATTTGCCTAATAAGCCAAGTTTTCCTGAATTAATATATTTTTTCTATTTTTTCTTATGAAATGATAAACCTACCCATTTCATTATGTATGAGGTCAATTTTTTTTTATTGGAGTTAAAATTAACGTTGATATATGACAAAACGTAACCAACCCTACCTAACCTAACCTAACCTATCTTTGTAGGTTAAGTTAGGTTAGGTAGCCGAAAAAGTTAGGTTAGGTTAGGTTAGATAGGTTAGGTAGTCGAAAAACAATTAATTCATGAAAACTTGTCTTATTAGGCAAATCGGGCCTTGCAAAGTAGGCTGAGAAGTGCGTTCTGGCTACTAGGTACAACATATATATATATATATATATATATATATATAATATATAATATATATATATATATATATGTCGTACCTAGTAGACAGAACTCACTTTTGGCCTACTATGCAAGGCCCGATTTGCCTAATAAGCCAAGTTTTCCTGAATTAATATATTTTCTATAATTTTTTTCTATGAAATGATAAAGCTACCCATTTCATTATATATGAGGTCAATTTATTTTTATTGGAGTTAAAATTAACATAGATATATGACCGAACCTAACCAACCCTACCTAACCTAACCTATCTTTATAGGTTAGGTTAGGTTAGGTAGCTGAAAA
>WNGS01016777.1:0-14341 GCA_020271785.1 Procambarus virginalis | reverse complement strand
TTAAGGAACCAACACGGGAAAATAATATTTTAGATTTAGTGATAACTAACAGGAAACACAAATTAATGACATCGAAATAGGGAGTGAGCTAGGGAACAGTGATCACAAAGAAATCAGATTTGGCATAGAATGGAATAGACCTGTAGGAGAAATTCTGTTAAAGTGCCAGATTTTCGAAAAGCTGATTTTAATAGCCTAAGAATTTTTTTGGGTCAAATTGATTGGAAAGTCTTGGGTATGGGGTGTGGGCCGGTCTTGGAGCGAGACATGAACCCAGCGATAGGTGATGTAAATGGGGATTTCGATGTAGATTCAATTTATAACGTATTTAAGAATATTCTAAACAAAGCACAGGAACGTAGTATACCACACAAATTGAATAGATCGATTACTAATGACCCAAAGTGGATAACAAAGAATTTGAAGAATCTTATAGGTAAAAAGAGAGCTTGGTACAAGAGGATTAAAAATGGGGAGGTCACTTTAGAACAGGAATTCGTACAACTAGTTAGAAATGTTAAAAAAGAGATAAGGAAAGCAAAAGAAACTATGAAGTTCGTATAGCAGGGCAAGCAAAGACAAATCCTAAAGGGTTTTTTCAGTTATATCGAACTAAGACTAGGGAAAGGATAGGTCCATTAAAAACTGAGACAGGTCAAATAACAGATAGTGATGAAGAGATGAGTAGTATTTTTAATAAATATTTGTATCTGTATTTACTAAAGAGGAACTTAACAATATGCCTTCAGCCGAACAAGTCTATGTGGGTGGGGACGAGGACAGGTTGACGAGTTTAGCAGTTACCAGGGAGGATGTTCTTAAACAAATAGTAAAACTCAAACCAAACAAATCCCCAGGGCCGGATGAAGTGTTTGCCAGAGTGCTGAAAGAATGCAAAGAGGAGCTTTGTGACCCACTGTCAATCATATTTAATAAATCAATAGAGTCAGGCAGAGTGCCAGAGTTTTGGAAAGTTGCTAATGTGATACCAGTTTTTAAGAAAGGAGATAGATCACTTGCGTCTAACTATCGACCAATTAGCCTAACGTCTATTGTGGGAAAGTTACTCGAATCTATAATAGCAAATAAAATTCGTCTTCATCTTGAAAAACATAAATTAATAATTGAGTCGCAACATGGTTTTATAAATGGCCGTTCATGTTTAACAAATTTGTTATCTTTTTATTCTAGCATAGTTGAGGCAGTTGATAGTGGTAAGGATTGTGATGTTGTGTACCTTGACTTTAGCAAAGCTTTCGATACAGTGCCACATGAAAGACTGATTAAAAAGATAGAGGCTCATGGTATTGGTGGTGCTATATAAGCTGGATTAGGGCATGGCTATACCAAAGGAAACAGAGAGTTAGTATAAATGGAGTCAAGTCAGAGTGGGAAAATGTTGTAAGTGGAGTGCCTCAAGGCTCTGTCCTGGGCCCTCTGTTGTTTATAATATATATAAATGATTTAGATTCAGGTTTGAGTAGTAACATTTGCAAATTTGCCGATGATACGAAAATCGGTAGGGAAATTAATTCGGAGGAGGACTCACTATCACTTCAAGTTGATCTAGATAGGGTTTTGAAATGGTCAAAGGACTGGCAGATGCAGTTTAATGCTGATAAATGTAAAGTTCTGAGGCTAGGTAATGATGATAGAGTTACAAGATACGAGCTAGATGGTGTTGAGATTGCGAAGTCGGATTGCGAAAGGGATCTGGGAGTTATAATTAGTAAGAATTTAAAACAAAAGGATCAATGCATGAATGTTCGTAATAAGGCAAATCGGACACTCGGATTTATTAATCGCAGCGTTAGTAACAAGACACCTGGTGTGGTTCTCAAGCTATATCTTGCTCTCGTTAGGCCCCATTTAGATTATGCAGTTCAGTTTTGGTCGCCATATTATAGAATGGATATAAATTCACTTGAACGTGTCCAGCGTAGGATGACTAAGTTAATTCCCCAAATTAGAAATCTTTCATATGAAGAAAGATTAACAAAGCTAAAATTGCATTCACTGGAAAGGCGAAGAGTTAGGGGTGACATGATAGAGGTTTACAAGTGGATGAATGGACATAACAAAGGGGATATTAATAGGGTATTAAAAGTATCAACACAGGACAGAACGCGAAACAATGGGTATAAATTGGATAAGTTTAGATTTAGGAAAGACTTGGGTAAATACTGGTTCAGTAACAGGGTTGTTGATTTGTGGAACCAATTGCCGCATAACATTGTGGAGGTGGGGTCCCTCGATTGTTTCAAGCATGGGTTGGACATGTTTATGAGTGGGATTGGGTGGTTATAAATAGGAGCTGCCTCGTATGGGCCAATAGGCCTTCTGCAGTTGCCTTTGTTCTTATGTTCTTATGTTCTTCTAACTCTCCCAACATCATTACCCCCTACACTAATACAAATAATGGGTTTGTTCCCATTTCCCGTCATAATATCTTTCATGTTTCCAACAATATCACCAATTCCAGCTCCCGGATAGCAAACTCTTAATCTGTTCCCCCTATCTCTGGCACAAAACGTTCTGTCTAAATACCTCACCTGGGAATCTCCCACAACCAAAACTCGCCTCCGTACCTCCTTAACTTTCTGAGCACCCTGAGGGGCCCGCGCTTCGCCGCTCCTTGCTGATTTCTTTTCGGAGTGCACTGCTGGCTCACCACAGCACTCGTCCTCCAACACGGCAAATGAATTTGCTGTCTTTAGGGCGTCTGTAGGCGGCCTTGTCAAGGTCTTCTTAAGACCCCTGTCCCCAACGACTCTCCACGACGAGGTCTTGTTTATCTTGGTCTTCTCCGTTTCTTCCCGACGTTTCAGCTGTCGTACCTCCTCTCGTAAGGAATCCACCTCTGCTCTCAGAGCCCCAAATATCTGCAATTAGTTACCTTTGTTCTTATGTTCTTAATATCTAACATATTAAGAGATTTGAGTAGGGGTACCGAGTGATGTCTGGAGCCAGAGTTGGATATTGTCCTAATAGCAGCTTTGTGTTCAGTAATTAGAGGACGTAAATGATTTTGGGTAGTAGAACCCCAAGCACAAATACCATAGTTGAGATATGGATAGATGAGGGAGTAATAGAGTCACCAGGGCAGGTCGGGGTACATAACCCCCTTGTCACCTATTGCGGGCTAGGTATCCTAATGTCTCTTTGTTTCACTTTTTAAATTAATTTTTAATTTACCTTTTACTAGTCATTTTCTGGACTTAATTAACTGAGTGCTTTAATATTTCTTTAGGTCTTTTTAATTATACGATCATAACTAAACTACTTATAGTTAATAATCTTTAGCTTAAATTTGCCTATGTTTATTATTCAACTTTTTTCTCTGATTTCATTTATTACCTAGTTTGCCTAGCCTCGCCATACTCCCTTACTTCATTGTACCCCTGGCTTTGCCTGTGCCTTAGTAATGCAAATTATTACTTACAGTGTACCTGAAAGTACCTGTAAGCCCCTGTAAGCTACGTCATTTTTTCTGTTTTTGTTCATTTTGTGTTTGTTTTGTAGTCTTGTTTATATATTTTTTCCCCTTTTATATCTTAATTCTATTTTGTAATTTGCCTTTCTTGCCTTGTTTTCTGTTATAAAAAATAATGTGAGGGACTTGCTATGGGGAAACTGGTACTATTAAGGGGTAAGGGTAAGTAGAATAGAGGTATCAAGATATGGGAGAATCAAAAGGCCCGGCCCCCAAAATAATATATCCACAGTAATAAATGCTTGCTACTAAACCCGGTTAGTCTAGGAAATGATTATTGTACTCCCACACAGGAATAAGGGATACTCTGTTCAAACTTACTTATTTATTAACCCCTTAACACCCCCCACACACAATCACACCAATAACAATTTAATACTAACTTTACCACACAATCTTACGTTAAAAGCCTTGGTCCACCTAGTCAGGATACAAGGTTTTACACTGAAAGCAAGCTAGGGTAAAGCTCTACTATAACACACTAGAGTCAGCCTAGGGTAGGGGACCACGTGGTACACTGGGACCCCTGTTAGCATAACAGGTAATATAAACTTAAATAACACTTACTACACCCCAGGTATACTACTCTACACATATAACGATAGGTATGCCAGACATATACAAACTGAGTAATGGAGTACTTAACCAACTAAGTCACAGAAATAAAGAATTAAGAGGAAGGAGGAGAGCGCGTCCGAACACCACAGCAGTCAGCAGAGAAGAGCGTCTCCCTGCAGCATGCGTGTGGTGCCGGGAAGAGCCCAATTGATCATACAGCTATACACATTAAAACATCTTCCCCTTATGCCTCATATTGCTACTTTCCTCACTCTACGGGTAGTTAAACTTATAACAATGTTACTTAATCCACAACAAGTTTAAGAGCCTAAATGCTTTGTGAGCCACACAAATAATCGTACTTCTGGCAGGGATGATTACAAACAGCTACATCTCTCTATGCGTGCCCTGCCATATTGTCGATAATAAGCTCAATTTTGACCTCTGGTTTCCATCTAAAGAACCCAGAGTCGTAACATTTTCCTGCAACCAGCCTTTTTATGCAGACAAGTATAGACCCTGAACTAAACCTCTTATCCACTATCTATGACAATCATCACTTTAATGATCAAAATTGCAGATATTTTACAGCTCATGATGTAAACAATGTATTAACACATAATCACAATATCTCTGTAATCAACTTGAACGTTAGATCCCTAGGTAAACACTTTGATGATGTTAGTGCCTTGATTGAAACTATTGACAACAAATTCTCTTTTATTATACTTACTGAAACATAGTTGAATGAGGATACTACTCAACTCTTTAACATCACAGTCTCCGTGGTGTAGTGGTAAGACACTCGCCTGGCGTTACGCGAGCGCTATGTCATGGGTTCGTATCCTGGCCGGGGAGGATTTACTGGGCGCAATTCCTTAACTGTAGCCTCTGTTTAACGCAACAGTAAAATGTGTACTTGGATGAAAAAACGATTCTTCGCGGCAGGGGATCGTATTCCAGGGACCTGCCCGAAACGCTACGCGTACTAGTGGCTGTACAAGAATGTAACAACTCTTGTATATATCTAAAAAAAAAATGCCTAACTACTCGGCAATTCACAACTGTCATCAAATTCAGAGAGGTGGTGGTACTGCTCTTTACTACCACCAAGAACTAACATGCTTAAAAGTAATTTAAGCTGCTATTAGCTTCCTCAACTGTATGAATTCCTGCTTCCTCATACCCTTAATCACTAGACCTACTAGAATCACTGATAGTACTGCCACGACTCTAGATCACATCTGGACCAACATAACCTCTCCGCTTACTTCAAGTGTAATCACCGATAGCACTACAGACCATTACCCCACATTTCTCTTAACTAACATCAACAAACCACCTCTAGAGTCAAGGAAGATAAGTTTTAGGCTGCACAATGAATCTGCTATAGACAATTTTATAACTGCTGCTGCTAATGTCAACTGGGAGTCCGAGTTAGGTAACAGGGGACATCAACCTAGCAGTGCAATCTTTTCTTCAAAAAACTCTTAGCCTTTATAACACCCACTGTCCTATGCTTACAAAACAAGTCACAACCAAAAGCCTTAACAATCCCTGGCTTACAAAGGGAATACTTAAATCCATTAATAAAAAACATGACCTTGAGAAGAAGTATAGGTTAGGAATTGTCTCCAAAGATTCTCAAAGAATTACTCGTTATTGCTATCTAAGATAATTAGACGAGCCAAAACTAAATACTACGAAGGTAAATTACCCAAATAAAGAGCAACATTAAAAAACTTGGAGCACAATTTCACAAATATTACGTTGTTGGGTTGATTAGATACACAGTGTTTAGTGTTTCATATTTATTTAGTAGTCCTGGATACAGCAGTGTCGTAGACGTTGAGACGAAGCCTGGAGCAGAGCAGAGAGCTGAGTGAGGCCGGAGTCGCGGAGCTCTATGTGGAGAGCGTACTGAGCGTCGGTACAGTATCTCGCAAGTGTCTGCTCTAGACCACACTTGAAAGTAGACTAGTTAATATTTGCTATTCTGCTGCTTATATGCTTGGACAACATATAAGCAGCAGAATAGCTTATATGTATATATCTCACCGGGTTGCTCGGGGCAACACCTCACCTCATTCATCTCCAAAGGTTGACAGGAATATTAACAATGCATTTGGAGCGAGTATATTATTGGAATAATCTACTCGCTACAGGATCAAAGATATTAAAATAACAAACCAACACTCCTGTCCAATAACGATGGTCAGCTTTCAGCCTCTGATTCTGCTATTGAGTTCAATAGGTTCTTCTCTTGCATTGGGTCATCCCTTGCAAATGATATTCCATCTTCCAGTACTGATGTCAAGGACTATCTTACAGGTAACTATACACAGTCTCTGTACCTAAAGCCTACTAATTCCACTGACGTCAATGAGATTATCCTTTCCCTTAAAACCAAGTCTAGTGCCCTTGAGGAAATACCAACTTTAATTTACAAAAAAGCCTCCAGATCTTTAGTCCCTGCTATAGTATTGCTTTTAACGTACGTTTATGTTACGTTGTTGGGTTGATTAGATACACAGTGTTTAGTGAGATTCATATTTATTTAGTAGTCCTGGATACAGCAGTGTCGTAGACGTTGAGACGAAGCCTGGAGCAGAGCAGAGAGCTGAGTGTGGCCGGAGTCGTGGAGCTCTATGTGGGAGAGCGTGGCAGCTCGATTGAGAATTGTGAGTGTCTGAACTCGGGGAGCAAGAGCGTGGCGGCTCGATGCGGTCGTAGTCTGCTGTCTGCTCTGTGTCGAAGCTGTAGCGTCTTGGGTCGATTAGGACTGTACACGCCGAGTGCTACATTGTTGACTGTGGAAATTGAACTGTCTTCTATTCTGATTGATAAAGATTAAGCCACCCAAGAGGTGGCACGGGCATGAATAGCCCGTAAGTGGTGGCCCTTTTGAGCCATTACCAGTATCAAAAGATGATACTGGAGATCTGTGGAGGCGCAACTGCACCCTGCGTGACGGGAGATGTCTCCCGGACCAAATGGTGACCAAATGGTCGTCTTCTATTCGATTGATTGATTGATAAAGATTAAGCCACCCAAGAGGTGGCACGGGCATGAATAGCCCGTAAGTGGTGGCCCTTTTGAGCCATTACCAGTATCAATAGATGATACTGGATATCTGTGGCGGTGCGACTGCACCCTGCGTGGCGGGAGATGCCTCCCGTCAGTCTTCTATTCTTGTTGTTGTTAAAGATTAAGCCACCCAAGAGGTGGCACGGGCATGAATAGCCCGTAAGTGGTGGCCCTTATGAGCCATTAACAGTATCGAGAGATGATACTGGAGATCTGTGGAGGTGCGACTGCACCCTGCGTGACAGGAGATGTCTCCCGGACCAAATGGTGACCAAATGGTCTCTTCTATTCGATTGATTGATTGATGATTGATAAAGATTAAGCCACCCAAGAGATGGCACGGGCATGAATAGCCCGTAAGTGATGGCCCTTTTGAGCCATTACCAGTATCAAGAGATGATACTGGAGATCTGTCTAGGCGCAACTGCACCCTGCATGACGGGAGATGACTCGCGGACCAAATGGTGAACAAATGATCCATCTTCTATTCGATTGATTGATTGATAAAGATTAAGCCACCCAAGAGGTGGCACGGGCATGAATAGCCCGTAAGTGGTGGCCCTTTTGAGTCATTACCAGTATCAAGAGATGATACTGGAGATCTGTGGAGGCGCGACTGCACCCTGCGTGACGGGAGATGTCTCCCGGACCAAATGGTGACCAAATGGTTGCGTTTGCTATTCGATTGATTGATGATTGATAAAGATTAAGCCACCCAAGAGGTGGCACGGGCATGAATAGCCCGTAAGTGATACAATTTTTTTTTTCTCCGTAATTCTTTTCATTATTCTGAGATTGCATTTAATCATCGAGCTGTTATCGCGGGGGAGGATACTGCTTCACAGTCTTTATGAGGGCGTCCAGCTGCTGGACACCTTTGTTGACCAGGAGAGTGGCTCTGTTGATGGCTTCAGGGTGGCCACAGCAAGATTCAGGAACTCTTAAAGCTCTTCTAAGGTCGTTGGTTGCTTCACATTCTAGAAGATAGTGAAGTAATGGCTTTTCTGTGACAGTTTGGCAGAAGATGCACTCTCTCTGTCGGGGTTCACCAATCTCCCAGTTGCATCTGTAACCTAGACGTAGTCTATATAACCTAACTGCTATTTCCCTGTGGATTCCTTTTGGGATATTTAACCTTTCTAATTTAGTTGCCTGAAGATACCATGTTGCAGAGGGCGAGCCTTCAGCTATTCTCTGGTGTAGGTAGGCTTTGTTGAGGTGTGAGAGTTTTTTGGTGATGATGTTTTTAATGTTCTCTAGGCTGGGTTGAATTGTTTTATCTATCACTGGATGACGAGTTGCCAGTTTAGCAATTTCATCAGCTTTCTCATTTAATGTGATTCCAATATGGGATGGGATCCAGTTCAAGGTTATGTTGAGTCCTTTGCCTTTAGCGACTGCTCCAAGATACAAAATGGTGGTAATTATTTCCACGTTATCTTTCCACTGTTTTTGTCCTAGTATTTGAAGTGCAGCTTTTGAGTCTGTGTGTATGATGGCATTTTGAGTGTTTTGTGCAATCACATATGCGAATGCCTGTTGTATGGCAAACAGCTCAGTTTGGGTTGATGATACTAGTCCTCCCAGTCTCCAATATGCCTGTATGCTGGCCGTGCAAAGAGCAGCGCCAGCACTTTCATATTCTGTGTCCACCGATCCGTCTGTGAAAATGTGGGTGGCTCCTGCTACTGCTATGCTATACATTTGCTCTTCTATTATGCGCCTTAGGATTGTCGGATCATAGGCAGCCTTTTTCATTGGGAGACTTTCTATTACTATTTTGAAAGTAGGCTCTTCCCACGGTGCAGCAGGAGTGTAATTTGGGTGTGGATGATCACCTCTCTATATCTTCTATTCGATTGATGATGAAGATTAAGCCACCAAAGAGGTGGCACGGGCATGAATAGCCCGTAAGTGTGGCCCTTTGAGCCATTATCAGTATCAATAGATGATACTGGAGATCTGTGGAGGTGCGACAGCACCCTGCGTGACGGGAGATGTCTCCCGGACCAAATGGTGACCAAATGTCAGGTGCGCTATGTGGGTGTTTGTCCTGTAGAGCCTGTGCTGTCGTGGCGTTCCTCGGGGCAATAGTATCATCGCTGGTTATGATTCTGATGGCACCCGTGGTATTGGCCGCTTCTATTTTCCTGATGATCTGTGCTCTTCTATTCGATTGATTGATTGATAAAGATTAAGCCACCCAAGAGGTGGCACGGGCATGAATAGCCCGTAAGTGGTGGCCCTTTTGAGCCATTACCAGTATCAATAGCTGATACTGGAGATCTGTGTAGGTGCGACTGCACCCTGCGTGACGGGAGATGTCTCCCGTCTTTGCTGTTCGATGATGATGATTAAGATTAAGCCATCCAAGAGGTGGCACGGCATGAATAGCCGTAAGTGGTGGCCCTTTTGAGCCATTACCAGTATCAAAAGATGATACTGGAGATCTGTGGAGGCGCACTGCACCCTGCGTGACGGGAGATGTCTCCCGGACCAAATGGTGTCTTCTATTCGATTGATTGATTGATAAAGATTAAGCCACCCAAGAGGTGGCACGGGCATGAATAGCCCGTAAGTGGTGGCCCTTATGAGTCATTAACAGTATCGAGTGATGATACTGGAGATCTGTGGAGGTGCGACGGCACCCTGCGTGACGGGAGATGTCTCCCGGACCAAATGGTGACCAAATGGTGGTTACTCCTGATTGATAAGGATTAAGCCACCCAAGAGGTGGCACGGGCATGAATAGCCCTTAAGTGGTACAATTTTTTTTCTTTTCTCCGTAATTCTTTTCATTATTATGACATTGCATTTAATCATCGAGCTGTTATCGCGGGGGAGGATACTGCTTCACAGTCTTTATGAGGGCGTCCAGCTGCTGGACACCTTTGTTGACCAGGAGAGTGGCTCTGTTGATGGCTTCAGGGTGGCCACAGCAAGATTCAGGAACTCTTAAAGCTCTTCTAAGGTCGTTGGTTGCTTCACATTCTAGAAGATAGTGAAGTAATGGCTTTTCTGTGACAGTTTGGCAGAAGATGCACTCTCTCTGTCGGGGTTCACCAATCTCCCAGTTGCACTTCTATTCTATTCATCATATCGTTGCTTATATGGTGATTACACCTCAGCTTCCTCCAATAAGGTGAGAAGAGTATTACCTGTAATTGGGGAAAGGACTGTAGCTTCTGTAATTAGTTATGCTATTAAGATAATGAGATAATGGAGCGAGTATAAGATTAACTCGCTACATGCTCTTCAACAAGTCACTTGAACTCCAAACCTTTCCAGATATTCTAAAAAAAGCGAGGGTAACCCCTGTCCACAAATGTGGTGATCTCACAGATGTTAACAACTACAGACCTAAATCAATCCTGCCTAACTTGTCAAAAATTTTTGAAAAACTAATCTACAAGCAGCTTTCCTCTTATCTAGCCAAACACAATATACTTAGCTCTTGCCAATTTGGCTTCAGACCCCAAAAATCACTAAAGATGCACTTATTAGTATGATTAACTTGATTCATGCAGCTCTTGATAAAAATGAGTTCCCTGTTGGGTTATTTGTAGACCTGCGTAAGGCTTTTGACACTGTTAACCACAAAAACCTTCTTCTTAAATTACATCATTATGGAGTTAGAGGACACTCCCTACAATACCTCAAATCGTACCTTACTGACAGGCTCCAGTATGTTTCTGTGAATAATTCAATTTCTCCTACCCTACCCATCAACATTGGTGTTCCTCAGGGCAGCATACTTGGCCCTCTCCTCTTTCTCGTCTACATTAATGACCTTCCAAATGCCTCCCAACACCTCAAACCAATTCTATTTGCTGACGACACAACCTTCATTTACTCCAGTCCTGACCCCCTTGCTCTAAATGCCACAGTAAATACTGAGCAAAATAAAGTCCATCTTTGGCTAACTGCCAACAAACTCACCCTTAACATTGACAAAACTTTCTATATTGTGTTTGGCAATAAATCCTCTAATCAAATAAATCTCAAAATAAACAATACCCAAATTTGTAACAAATTAGATGGCAAGTTCCTTGGCGTTCTCATTGACCACAAGCTGAATTTCCAGGGACACATTCTAAATACATAAAAAAAAGTTTCAAAAACTGTTGGCATTCTTTCTAAGATCAGATATTATGTACCCCGACCTGCCCTGGTGACTCTCTATTACTCCCTCATCTATCCATATCTCAACTATGGTATTTAATTTGTGCTTGGGGTTCTACTACCCAAAATCATTTACGTCCTCTAATTACTCAAAACAAAGCTGCTATTAGGACAATATCCAACTCTGGCCCCAGACATCACTCGGTACCCTTACTCAAATCTCTGAATATGTTAGATATTAAGTCACTGCACATTCTCTCATGTGTATCATACATATATAAAACGCCGAACTGTAATGCCAATCCTGAACTCAAAAGCTTCATTGAAGGTTGTAACAGAACCCATGAGCACCACACCAGAAATAAATACAGTTTTGATATTCCAAGAGTACGACTTAATCAAACTAGAAATGCTCTACAAATCAAGGGACCCAGAATGTGGAATGACCCTCCCAACCATGTTAAAGACTGTACCTCTCTCAACCAGTTTAAGATAAAAACGAAGCACTACCTAATAAATTCCCTGTAACCTACCTTACCTCTCTATTGTCAACCCATGTCTGTTATTATTTTTTTTTTTATTTTTTTTAATCAACGCTGTTTGTCAACCTTTTGTATTTGTGCTGCTTTTTCAGTCATGTTCCCCCTTTTTTTATCTTTATTTGTATTTGTTCTCAACACATTTTATTCCTTATGCTCAATTAGTATTAAGTTCTAGATATTAATGTTTTTCCTGCCCGAAACGCATTGCGTAATAGTGGCTTTAGGCATTGTATGTACTAGCTCTATCTATAAATCAATCCATTAATGTAACATCACTTGTATGTATGTACCTTACTTGAATAAACATATTTATTTTATTTATAACAAGAAGCACTTAAATTTGTGACAGTAGTGTCGTCTGCGTTCTCTTTCTACGTTGGACCTCTTTCTGTCTTTCTTCAAAGAAACATGTTTCAGACAGACTTCATATGCTTTATATGTCAGTTTTTCTATTCCTTGTGTAGGATTTTTATTACTTAGAGCATTTCCCATTGAATGTTTGTAAGTTCCCTGTTTATTTTCTCCCAGACTATCCTTTTATTATTAAAATTGAATATATTGAATATACCTTCTCGCGTGTTGTTTCTCTTGGGCCTACTACCGTTATTAATGTTAGTTTGCACTTCAATGAGCTTGTGGTCTGAGTACGTAGTGTCTGAGACAGTAATGTTTCTGATTAGCTCGTCATTATTCGTGAATATCAAGTCCAGCGTGTTTTTGTTCCTAGTTGGTTCTGTAATCTGCTGACTGAGCCTCTCGCAATGTGGTTTGTCTCACCTTATTATCACTCTCAATGAGTCAACATAATTAACCCCCTTGTCACCTAGTGAGGACTAGGTACCCAAAGTCTGTTTGTTACACTTTTTTAAATTTAATTTTAATTTAATTTGTATTAGTCATTTATTGGACTTAATTAATTGAGTACATTAATATTTTCTTTAGTTCTTACTAATTATAGGATCATAACTAAACTATTTATAGTTAATATCATTAAATTAAATTTGCCAATGTTTATTATTCAACTTTTTCTTTGCTTTCATTTATTCCCTAGGTTACCTAGCCTCGCCATACTCCATTACTCCATTGTACCCCTGGCTTTGCCTGTGTCTCAAAATGAAAATTATTACTTACAGTGTACCTGAGAGTACTTGTAAGCAATCTACCTCATTTTTCTTTTTTTTTGTTCATTTTGTGTTTGTCTTGTATAGTCTTGTTTATATTTTTATTATTTCCCCCTTTTTATATCAAAATTTTATTTGTAATTTGCCATTCTTTCCTTGTTTTCCTACAACCAGCCTTCTTATGGAAACAAGTTTAGACCCAGAACTAAACCTCTTATCCACTATCTATGGCAATCATCACTTTAATGATCAAAATTGCAGATATTTTACAGCACATGATGTAAACAATGTATTAACACATAATCACAATATCTCTGTAATTAACTTGAATGTAAGATCTCTAGGTAAACACTTCGATGATGTTAGTGCCTTGATTGAAACTACTGGCAACAAATTCTATTTTATTATACTTACTGAAACGTGGTTAAAAGAGGATACTACTCAACTCTTTAACATGCCGAACTACTCAGCAATTCACAACTGTCGACGAATTCAGAGAGGTGGTGGTACTGCTCTTTTCTGATCAGGGGGAAAAAGACACCGACAGATTTGGGGGTTTATTTATTAGTAAATTAAATTCTACAGAACATGTAAATATATATATAAGTAGGAATTAGCAAAGGTAACATGTCCATGTCTGAGTACTAATATTTAACTTAAAATGTACCCCCGTAGTAAGTAAGAGTAAGCTTAGCCTAGTGACATGGCAAACACGTTCTGCAGAAACCTAATGGCAGATGAAATGTAATTAGAACTAGGTATAACAGTCAGGACACAAAGTGTATAATTCCTAGCTGAATTAACAGGAATTAACAGGCGGGCAGAAAATACCTAGTGACTGGGGAAAAACTGATATGACAATGGGAGAAGTTTTTCCCAGGGCGTGAGGCTGTGCCGCCCAGGAATAACTAAAGGTAGGGCTTACTAGCACCTAGACTGGGCAAAGTATTAGCTGCGGACAGCGGGACACTTGGGGACCGGCGCTGCACCCCCCCCCCCTCACCACTTGCGGTGGGGGAGACAATAGAGGGACACTGGCACAAAGCATGACAGGGAACTAGCTGCCACTTGCATGAAGGGGAGGCGGATGGGAGTTTCCAGTGCAGCGGCGGGGCGGGCAGTGAGGCGGAGCCCCTCTTTGCCCCGGAATTAAATATAAATAAATATGTTTATTCAGGAAAGGTACATACATAAAGTGATTTTACATAAGTGGATTTATAGATAGAGCTAGTACATACAATGCCTAAAGCCACTATTACGCAATGCGTTTCGGGCAAGAAAAACATTAATATCTAAAACTTAATACTAATTGAGCAAAAAGAATAAAATGTATTGAGAACAGATACAAATAAAGATAAAAAAAAGGGGGAACATGACTGAAAAAGCAGCACAAATACAATAGGTAGACAAACAGCGTT
>WNGS01016770.1:0-23118 GCA_020271785.1 Procambarus virginalis | reverse complement strand
ATTTCCCAGGTCCTTACCACCTGGCTGTCAACACTTAGCTTGCTCTCGTGCGTCGACAAGATGTGGCTTAGGCTGTCCGGGAATGTGGCCAAGGGGGTGGCCAAAGGTGGTGGCCAACATGTGGCCACTGCGTGGCCTTCAGGAGGGTGGCCACGGGTGGCGCGTGACGTCACAGCACCCCACCACCCCACCCGAGCAGCTCGCGCGCGGTGTAAGGTGGGTGGCCGGGCCTGGCCCGGGGCCGGGGACGCATGGGTTGGGTGACTGGCGGCCGGCGGGTGCCGTGGGCGGTGGGCGGCCGCGGGCGACCAGAGGGCGGCCTGGGTGCCGCGTGCATACACACTTGGATGGGGGAATCACTAACAACCCCATCATCAGAGCATGACTCGCTTTACACTGGGGTTACAGGAGTGACACTGGCCGGCGTCACCTCCCCATGGACGACGTCGGGCGAAATCCAAGTCCAAGTCCCAGTTTCTCGCAATTTTGGGCTTCGACACACCCAGGGTGGCTGAGTGCCATGCAATAAGAATAAACCGCACGACAGGCGCGATAACGGTGGTGGGGGTGGCAGGCCCGCCACCCCTCACCTAGACACTACTCACACCCTGGCTGCCCAATTCAAACTACCTTCTATGGGGGCCCGAGAGGCCCACATCCCTATTTCTCCCCCTACCTTGTCTTGACCAATCAGCAGGAAGCCGGCACTGTCCCTGTGCCGCTTCCAATGACAGCTTTTCGCGCCAAAACTCGGCTAGGAGCAGGGGTGCCTAGACCAATCACACGGGCCCTCGCCTGTGGCGTGGCGTGACGTCACAAGGAGGGTGAGGCCTAACAAACGTCTCAACGTCTCCCTTGGTGGGGGGGAGGCAGCGTTCCCCCACTGTCCCCCCTCCACCTCTAACGGTTTTGTTATACTACCCTCTCTGTTTCACAGAACAGGCAAATTTTGCTGTAATTCTCTCTACAGAGCAATCACGACCTCTAACTAGTTTTAACTGACAGCATTTAACATAAGCTTTCATATGATACCCAACAAGTATATGAAATTTTGAAAGCTTCAGTTTCTAGAGTCCCTAGAGCGACTAGCCTATTCTAGAAACTAGGAAAATAGCTGAGGAGATTCTACATCCTCACAACTGACACCCAGCCGATTCGCCAACCATTCTACCGAATCAGCCGAGCAAAACGGAAGTCATGCGGGCTGAGGTACAGTATCTCTTGGACCATGGACTGGCTACCCGTGTGAGTCCCCCTGGGCCTCACCATGCATCCTGGTACCCAAACCTCACGGCAAAATCCGTCTGTGTACGGATTATAGGAAGTTGAACCAGGTCACAGTGAAGGACGCCTACCCAATACCAGGGTAGACGACATTTTGGATGCATTGGTAATGCCCGCTACCTGTCTCAGGTAGACCTACTAAAGGGCTACTACCAGGTGAGTTTAACGGAGCGAGCTAAGGTACTGTCCGCCTTTATAACCCCGTTTGGTCTCTACAGGTACAATCGCCTTCCCTTTGGACTCTGCAATGCCCCAGCCACCTTTCAGAGAGCTGTCAACCGCGTCATCCAGGGCTTGGACAAACCTACGCCTATTTGGACGACATCGTGGTAGCATCCAACACCTGGAGCGAACACCTGCTCCAGCTACAACGATTGTTCTACAAGCTCTGAAAGCTGGCCTCACCATCAATTTGGGCAAGTCCACCTTCGCGAAAGGTAAAGTGCGGTACCTGGGTCATGTTATAGGGAGTAGCAGCCTGGCTCCGTTAAACATTCACATTCAAGCAATCCAACAGTATCCACAGCCTACTACCAGGAAGCAGCTCCTGCGCTTCCTTGGTCTTGCTTCCTATTACCGTAGGTTTGTGAAGAATTTTAGCACTGTTGCAACCCCATTAATCACCTTAACCAGTCCCAAGCAACGGTATAATTGGACCAGAGAGCAAACCGTTGCATTCGAACAACTCAAATTCCTCCTCTGTTCTAATCCCATTCTCGCCTCACCAGATATCAATAAGCCTTTCATCCTCCATGTCGACGCCAGTGGTACCGGCATCGGAAGTGTCTTAATGCAGCAGCGAGGCGAGGAGGTTCTACCTGTCAGCTACTACAGTTGCAAGTTGAAGCCTCATCAGAAGAACTACAGTACTATAGAGAAGGAACTCCTGTCCATCGTCCTGAGCTTACAACACTTTGCACCATATCTGCACGGTGCTAGGTCCACTACCATCTATTCGGACCACAACCCTCTGAGATTTTTACATCAAGCCCAATTTAATAACCAACGTCTGCTGCGATGGGCTTTATATCTTCAAGGCTTCAATTTAAGATCTGCTACATCAAGGGGCCTGATAACATCATCGCTGACGCCCTCTCCAGAGTGCATGAGGTAGAGGCAGCTCCACCTCCCACTCTACCTCCAGTGGACATGATTCAACCAAAACAGCAGGCTTCGGGGGAGAGTTGTGACGATAATCTCTTATCAGAGATTTAGCCTGCTATTTCTTGTCTCATCCCGTCCTCATCAATATACAAGATACGTTTTGTAGTGGCTAAATGTATATATTAAGATAGCCACATGTACAGCCACTCCCTCCTCCCCCCCCACTCCAACACCTGCTCCAGCACCTGGTCGACGCGCCGAACCCTTCAACTGCCTAACTAGCGACTTGCGGCCATCCAGCTTCTCATTGGCCGTCAACCAACACTCCACTCCGACTCCTCGCCAATCACAAGTCCTCGCCAGTTATTGTTGGAGTCCCTTGCGTTTCTGCCAGCCAGAATATTGTGTGCTCTCAAGCTATGAACTCCTAAGTGACTCACCTTGTGTGGTCAAATAGAGGTTTATAGTTAGTGCATATATTCCAGCATTCATATTTTATTTACTTTTGTATGTCAATTCCTCCCCATTAACGTAATCTATTTTCATGTTTATGTATTTTTCCACTTGACATTTTTTACCAGTAAGCCAAGATTTTTGCATTTGTTCAATTTGTGTTTTTTTATTGTTATTAAAATCCAGTTTTTTATTATTGTCTTTCATATTCCGACCTTACCACAGATTACCAATCACGCAGTCATTCTTTTTTTTTCTCTTTTTTTTCTTTTCTTTTTTTTATATATATGTGGCCCAGCACTGACACCTGCTAGTTGGAAGACTGCCGACCACCATTTCCAACTCGTTACTGTCACAATATATATATATATATATATTATATATATAATATATATAATATATATATATATATAATTATATATAATATATATATATGGAAGGGAGTACCACCTCTGGCTGGAAGAAGGGGGACCATAGCCTCGGAGGAAACCACGCATAACGCATTAGAGGGAATGTTTAGATTCCTCCAATACAGTTCTGTGTGCTTTTCTCCTACCACCCCTTCCTTTTTTTGTGCTTTATTATGTATTTGATGGTTACAAGATATGCATAGGTTGATACAAAAATGAATACAAAATGGTGCTTAAAGATTATGGATCTCTTGAAAAACACAACAATGGGAAACATTGATGAATGTCACAGACAGGTTCGAACACTGTTACAAGTCAAACACTTCTTCGAATTCCTCTGAAGTTGGACTAGTGCCCAAGACGCAACAGGCGTTTCCCTCTGGATCGCAACACTGAGGCGCTGGAACAATTAACTTTTTGCTCTCTGGTCTTTTGTAGCGCTAATCAATTTTCCTCCCAATTCCTTTAGGAACTTCAATGCACATTTTCCCCACGAACCAAGGGTCTCCGAGCCGATCGGAACAAAGCTGTAGCAGTGTTCCAGACCCCTGTATTTAATAATTTTCTGAGATTCCCTGAAAGAAGCAGCACCCCGCTTTCACGTGTGCTGTAGTGGAGGTAGGTACTGGCTAGTGTGGCAGCGCACGTGTAGTCCCACACCTCTTGCTTACCATCCTTCCAAGGAAGCAAGGTGACCCCATCTGGGCGTTTCTGAGGGTCGTTAGGTCTGGATAAGTGTGGTTCTCTTTGTGCCGGGCAGCGGGCTGTGGCGAGGCTCCTCTTGATGATGTCGTTGACTTCTTCATGTCTTGCAATCTTACCCTGTGATTTCCGACATACCAGACCATGACGACCATATTGGTCTGCCATCGCAGTTCCGCAGATGCACCTATGTTCGGTGAGGATGGGGGCGGCAAGGCGAAGGTCATCTCCAATGCGGAGAGCGTCATGACTGAGGCGAGTTCCCAGGGCTGCATTGGGCACAGCAAATAAAAAATCCCGGCGTGGGGTGCTGTTACCGCTAGGAGGCGGGCTTTGTTTTCAGCATCAGCGTTGTCAATCATTGCTGTGACAGTCTTTTCCATTATGGGGCTATCCCAGTGGGCCTGCTTGTGGTCTTTTGGGACTTGTGGTCGGGTTTGAGGGTGTGCAATAGTGTCCCATTGTCTGGCTGCTTCGATGAACGTTTGATCATGAGTTCCCGCTGTCTCTCTCATACGCTCTGGTAGGATCTGCCCTACCAATTCGTTGGCTGCTGTACATGAGGATAAGAATGCTGGAAGTGCTACCTCAGTTGCCTTTCGTATGCCTATCCCCCCGAATCTCACTGGTAGTGTTGCTTGGTCCCACTGACTGTCATCTAAATCTAGGTTGAGCGCCTTTCTGAATATTGACCTGAGGAGCTCATCATATTGATTAAGAAGTGGGTTGCCAAAAGTGGGTGCACACCTTAAGAAGTATGTTAGCCTGTACTACATCTAGGTCTTGTAATTGTTTAGGAGAAAAATTAAGAAATGCAAGGCATAATAATCAACAACAGATCGTATAAAGGCAATATAAAAACTACGAGCATATTTTATGTTAATGCCAAATCCTTTGCCAACAAGAGTTTTGAGAGGTTTAAGACGCTCAACTAGTTTTTTGCGCAGGTGGCTGACGAGATTTGCATCATTAACCTCGACTCCAAGATATTTATAAGACTCGCAAGTCTCCACGGGCACTCCATTAATAGTATAGTTAACATGAAGAGAATGGGGAATAAGAACCCTTGTTCTATCAACAGAGATTATGAGGCCACATTCTACTACTTTCTTGGAGAGTCACAATAACGTGGCTAAAGTATATTGACCAGACCACACACTAGAAGGTGAAGGGACGACGACGTTTCGGTCCGTCCTGGACCATTCTCAAGTCGATTGTCCGTCGTCGTCCCTTCACCTTCTAGTGTGTGGTCTGGTCAACAATGTCCTCAAGTTCAGTTTCACCTATTGAGGTTTTGTAAAGTTCTGTCAAGTACAGATTCATATGCTGTTTAATATGCTTGAATTTGCCTTCAGCAACTTGAAGTAAGTCCTCTAATTCAATGTAGTCAACAGGCGACTGTTGTGACAGATTTTGACACTTGGTAATCTGTCGGGTCAAGTGACCTTTCAGACCGATAAGGGTCCTTTTCATTTTGTCAGCCGCTTCCATCTTGCTGGGTAAGGGCTGGTCTGATAGTGAATAGTAGTTACTGATGTAACTGGGATATTGGCTCATTCAATGGAGCTCAATATTAATATAATAGCCTAATGTATTGAATAGACTATACTACCTCGTTTAGAGGTTAATTTACCTACCTAACAATAGATAGCTAATATTTTGAGTAGTACTCGAATGCCACTATTGGATTTTCGTCCGGTTAGCTCATCAATTATCACCATTCGATCCAACAGTGAACATTCGTCAGTACTCAAAAAAAATAATACACGAAATAATATGTTAAAAGCACAAAAGGGTTTTGGCGATCCCACCCCAAATCAGGGTCAGCACAATCTAAATAATATGTATGTACACCAGTACTGTCTAGTACAGTACTCGCTAAATAATTCCTACCTAGGAATGACTAAATGGTTTAGGCTGCATTTGTACAAACATTAGTACAATTACAGTCTAAATATCCTACCTCATCAAAGGTTGGCATAGATGCAATGGTGGAGTAATATAGATATATGGTGCTATGTTTTTGGAATTTTTTGTTTTGATATATATGTTTGTGCTTTGAAACACAAGTGAAAATTTATAAATATAACACTAAGGCTACTTTATACATAAAGTATTAATAGAAATGTTGATAATAATAAATGAGTTTTAGGCTGTAATATGGGCAGTCTGCTGACAGCCGTAAATAATAAATATACTGGTAAATAGCCTAATAATATTAACACACTAGTTGGTGTCAGTAAATAGTTAATTAATAATGATTGAGGATAGCTTGATTTTCAGCTATCTAGGTTCGAAGGACCAAAATTTTGTGGGGGAAAACCTGACTCCAATAACTAATAATTAAATATATATATATACTTCGATAGCAATGAAGGACCACCACTTTTTGAGAAAAAGTGGAAAACAAAAGAGACAATGGTAAAACTGATCCCAAGAACTAGTGGCCTATGGATCTTAGTAAGACTAATTCTTATATGAATGGAGTCAAATTAACTACACAAAATTGGGGGGTTACATGCTAAAAGATGAATACATCCCTAGCATTATTCTGGTGCTGGTTCTTCACCAGAGTAAATCAAATATGATAGTAAATAAGGTTGACTATATAATATTAATTGGAGGTAGATGCACCTCAATATACTACTGAAATGTTGAACAGCGTCAATAAATCAATGGGTTAGTGTAATTGATCTCTTTAGGAGATCACTACTGTAACTACAGAGTTATTGCTACAGGTAAAAAAGGGACAGCTTAGCTGTAAATCTAGTGAGAAGTAATCAGTTGCTACGCTCCACCGACGACGTGTTGCTTAGGGCAAATTGTTGCGCAGAACGGTGGGGAAGCCTAACACCTCAGTTGACGTCGCCTTGGTACTGAAAGGCAATTACATTGTAGAAATCTTCTACATAATAATTAACTACAAATAAATCCTAAATCATGAGGATAACTGTAGGAAATTTCAGCCAATATCTGTGCAATTTATATTCAAGCACTATAAATTTCTTCTAGAGAGAAATAATAAAATAATCATCTATTTAGATTGTAAAATCACTTAAGACACGTACGGGATTTGTTTGTTCTACGGCCTAACGACAACTAGCCTAAATGTTAATTGTGGCCACATAATAACAAAAAGGTAAACCTAGCTGCCGAGCCACGTGTCCGTTGATGTGGAGACTTGAGCAATTCTTCGTCCTCCAGCTGCTGCTTGAAAGACGTTGACTTTGGAATTGCAGATATACTAGTCTGGGACACGGCTATTGTGCCAAATAACGTGGCACCGCTCTACTGGCCGTGGGAGCGAAATAAATGAGATCAAAACGTAGCTCTGCTACACGCTGTCAATGGCGTCCGCGTCGTGCTCTCTCGTTCTCTCGTGTCGCTCTGTCATGATGCTCTCCCGTCTTCCCCCCTCTTCCTTATTGCGCATGCGCGGCTCTCGATATACATCTCGAGCGTAAATGAATATGTATATATCGCAATTGACTAAGGAAGGAAGAGGTAGTGACGTATATTAATATCACATTAAATTCTTCTGTGATAAAATAGAATTTCTCGTAACATAAATTGGCTTATTAAAGTTTTGCAACTAATCAAGGAAATTAAGGTAAAATCATTTAAAATCATAATGTAATTTCCTCTAGAATGTTTAATATCAACTAAATAAGGGAGTTCCAGAAAGTAGTAGTATACTACGCAATTAAACTTATTAATAAGTAACTATTTTTAGTATAGGAAATGATAAACTAGATTCTTGTTATAAATCCAACTAAATGTGGAGAAAATTCATGTTACTGCCTGTCGTTCCTCACGTCGTCACTCTGACTAGGAAGAATTTGGCAATGAATAAATCATGATAATGATTAAATCTACAAGTTAGTAATTTTAGTAACTACTTTGGTTAATACAAAGGTTGTATAAATACAATGATGTATGAAACTGTTGGTTATTTCCAACAGCGAGCTCCACTCACCATTGCTGGGCTCAGCGAGATCATTCGCTAGCAAATACTCCACCTCCTGTCACATGATCTTCCTCTTCTCAGGACTCACCCGATAAGCGCTCTGCTTGATTGGCTTTCCTCCGCGCACGTCCACCTCGTGCACCACACTCTTGTTCCGTCGGGACACATCCGTGAAGAGCGACTTGTTCCTTCGTATCAGGGTCACTAGATCTCTCCTTTTCCCTTTATCCAGATGATGCAGCCTCTCTTCTAGATGTACTAAACTCACTGTATTTGACAGGCGCTTACCATCGGCACGGGCCCACTTTCTTTCCTCTGCTGGAAAACACTTGGCTCATCTCAATACACAGAGCCAATTTCCCTTCCTGGAACTGTGTTGCTCCCTTCACTCCCGCACTCTCTTGCTCCTCCGGGAAGTACGGCTTTAAACGATTGATATGACATACCTGTGTCTTGTTGGGGCGATTTGGCTTGCCAATCTCGTAATTTACAGGACCCACACGCCGAACAACCGAGTATGGACCACCAAAGCGTGATTCCGTCACTCTACTTCTCCCAGGTAGCAACATCAAAACTCTGGCTCCCGCCTGACCAGATCGACATCTTCTCTTGAGCTATCTTCAGGTGATCAGCAGCCAGCTCCTTCGCCGTTTTCAATCGTTCATGTAATTTTTGCACATACTCTTCCACTGTCACTAATGTTTTCTCCGCCGTCAACTGCTCCTTCAGCATCAATAACGGGCTCCTTAGTTCGTGCCCAAACACTAGCTGGAATGGAGAGAATCCCAGTGACTCAACTATAGCATCTCAGATCGCGAACAGGGCTGGACAGACAGCCTCATCCCATTCCGCTCCCTGTTCTGCACAATACACTCTTAAGATGGTCTTCAGAGTGGAATGGAACCTCTCAATCGCTCCCTGCGATTGAGGTTGTGACGGTAAAGTAGTGGAGTAGGGTGTTCGGCAGTCCTCCAATGGCAGATGTCAAAGCCTGGTCACAATACAGAGAAAAAAAAGAGACTGCTTGCCTAATTGTCTGTGGTAAGGTAGGGGAAGACACACAAAACACAAAGTATAAACAATGAAATTTTAATTACTCTAGAAAACAAATTTAAATAAAGACAATCCCTTGGCTAGGCATAGTGCAAAAATAACAAGTGAAAAAACTGTAACATAAAAATGAATAAGTGACGGTTTACGTTAACAATAATACAAAAAATAGAGTTAATAATATAAGTGGTGCTGGGAATATTAGCGCAAGCTAAGAACCTCTACTTGATACACGATGTATATCAATTAGGTGTTCACAGCCACGAGCACAAGAATATTCTGAGGAAAGTCTCTTGGCGCGACCTAGACGTCGACTCGGCGAGGTGCGTGAGTGGTGCAGGGCTGAAGTGGTGTGGTCTCGACCAGCCAATCAGAATGCAGGCAGGCCGACACTGGTAGTTAGCTAGTTGAAGTACAGGCGACGAGCCGGCGGTGAGGAGTGTGGGGGGTGCAGGGGGGTATGCAGGTGCGTGTGGCTGCCTTGACAAACATTTTGCTACTGCTGATCGTATCTTGAATGTAGCATTAGACGTGACTTAATATAGGGAAGAGCAGGCTCAATCTCTCTTGAAAGAGATTATCGTCACAAGGTCTATAAGGAGACGATCGTAGTTGGGCTATTCCCCAGCTCGCAATAGCCTGCCTAAACCACCTCGACTGGAAAACACTTCCACAGTCGGACTGGATCTCCTTGGGCACACCTACCCAAGCAAAGAACCGCTGAAGGTGTCCCATGACGCATCTCGATGCCACCTTCCGCACTGGGATCGCCTCTGGAAATCTCGTCGAAGCACATGATAGTGAATAAGTAATTATTTCCCTTTCTTGTCATAGGTAAAGGTCCCACGACGTCGATTATTAGGCGTTCAAACGCTGGCGGAACGCAGGAACTGGAACCAAAGGTGCTTTCGGGATGGCAGGGACATTCTTCCCCTCCCTCTGGCACGGGAAACACGTCTTGCAAATTCTTCTTACATCTGCGTCCATGACCGGCCAATAAAAATGTTCTCGAAGCCGGCTTAAGGTCTTGGTCACTCCCAAGTGACCCGCGGGATCCACTGAGTGTGCAAGCTTCAGTACCGCGTTTCTGTACCGCGCCGACACCACCACCTGACGCCTCATTCTCAGCATATCATCACCCGCTTCTTCCCTAACCGGTCTCCACTGCCTCATTAGCACTTCCTTCTCCACGAAGAAGTGAGTCGGTGACTCGGGTCCGGCGAGACCTCCTTCCGCCTCCCGTACTAACTCAGGAAACTCTTCCTTTTGCAGCTCACCTAGACGGGTGCGATTAATACCTAGAGGACTGGTGAGAGTAACTTGGACACTCTTTTCCGACCTTTCCTCACCTGTCGCTTCTTCTCTGGCTTCTTCTCCAGGTCACCCAGCATGTTCTCTTCGGCGTGACTGGATCCGCTCACATCATCTTCCCTGACGCCTCGTCCCGACGTCACCGCACATACCGGAAATGCCACTCTCGCAATTTCCGTTTCGCCACTGCTGGCGCCCGTCCTGCTGCTCTGTCGATAGGGCTCTATACACTCCTCACCTTTAATCAAATTCGGGAGAACACATCCCCCACAGTAGTCATTCCCTAGGATCACCTGAGCTTCCATTCTGGGCAGTAAAGCACAGACCCCTACTACGAGAGTCCGACAACCATAGTCTGAATTAAGAGTCACCTTATGAAGGGGCATCTTCACTTATCCCCCCAACGTCCTTATCAGGGCCTTCCCTGTACTGGAACTTCTGTAGTCCTTGGGGAAGAGAGATTCACTAACAAGGGTGAAGTCGGATCCAGTGTCCCTCAGCATCCTTGCTGGCACAGGATCAGCTCTTATCTTCACCGTCCCCTCACACACAAAGGGGTGAATCCTCTTCTCCCTTATCACTGGCATATCACCTGAGTTATCGTTGGCTTCTTCGCTCCCTATCCTCGCGAAAGCCACGTTCCCACCGTGCCTGGGGTGACCGCACTCCCTTGCAAAGTGTCCTCGTCCCCCACAGTTGTAACACCGACCGCCTCTTCTGGGCGACCCTCTACCAGTCATCCAGGTAGCACCAACGGTACAGGTTCCCTGGGTCCTCCTAGGACTCCCTGTCGTCGGTTCCCGGGCAGCAGCGCTCGCTCCCGAGCTAGGTCCACTGCTCACAGCTTGGGGCTTCCTCCCCGCGTCCCTTGAGCTCTTGAACCGGGTTACTTCATCGAGCACACTACTCTTGGGAGAGTCCCCACCCGTCCTCGCTCTTCCTGAACTCCTAAAGTTCTCTCCAGACCTGGGGTAAGGCGAGTGTCTGGGCGGCCCCTCCCTCCTGAGATGTGGTGCCTCCTCCAGCATGTCGGCTCGGTCCGCTGCAGCCTTTAGGTCCTTAATACCCGTTTCTCTCACCCTTACTCGCAACTCAGGATGGAGCACTGACATAAACTTCTCCATCACTATCAGTCGTTTGATATCATCTGCCGTCTCCGCTTCTCCGCCTTCAACCATCGTAGGAATTTCTGTTCCATATCCCTGGCGGTCTCGGCGTAAGATTTTCCCGATGCTCTCGTACACTCTCTGAAACGCTTCCGGTACATCTCCGGAGTCAGCCGGAATGAGTGGAGCACCGCATTCTTAATCGCGTCGTAACTAGCACACTCCTCTAGGTCCAGCATGTTGTAGGCTTCCCGGGCCTCACCAGTCAACCTGCCCTGGACCAGAGCAGCCCAATCATCTTCTGGCCACTCCCTCAGAGTTGCTATCCGTTCAAAGTGTTCGAAGAACGCCTCAGCATCTTGTGGTTCGAACGTAGGTAAGTCACGTTCCCTTATCTTGAGGTCATCCCGCCGTGCAGGTAGTGAGGGCAGACCACGCTTAATGCGACGCAATTCGACTTCTTTCTTTGCCTTTATCTCCTCCAGTCGCAGTTGTCTCTCTCCATCTTCTCGCCGCAGCTGAGCTTCACGTTCCTCTCGCTGCAGCCGCGCTTCTCGCTCACGCTCCTCTCGCTGCAGCTCAGCTGCACGTTCCTCTTGCTGCAGTCATGTTTCTCGCTCACGCTCCTCTCGCTGCATTTGCGCTTCTCTCTCCTCTCGCTGCATTTGCGCTTCTCTTTCCTCTCGCCGCAGCTGGGCTTCCAGTTGCATCTTCATTATTTCCAGTTGCAGGCTCCTCTTACTACAGCTGGACCTTCCACTGCTCCCATGTTCACTGTGAATTCTCTCCACACTGGTAGGTGCTTGGGGTGGCTCTAGTCGGGACGGTTCACCTTGTGAAGGCTTTTCTTGGGACGGCTCTCCTTGAGATGGCCTTTCTTGAGATGGCTCCTCTCCCGTCGCCTCCTTTCGAGCTGTGAGCTGTGCCATGATCTCTATCCTTCGCTCCGTAACCTTAGTCGTCCTCAACCTGATCCCAAAGTGGTTTGCCACTTGTTGGAGCTGGGCCTTGGTACACTCTTCCAAAATTCTCTCGTCCCTTGTGTCAATAAATTTCTTTACTTTATCCTCCTCCATCTCTATATCATCGAGCATACACGACAGCACAGACAAGTTAGTAGGTACTAATTTCACCGTTTCAGTCCCTTAGCTGGTTGGGTAACAGTACCACTGAATTCACTGGCCACACTGTATTAGTACCCTGGCAACACTGTCTTGAAATTTTGCATAACACTGCAGCTTGATTACCATACCATGGCAACACTGTAGCCTGATCCACGCTTCTTGGCGAAGTTTCCAGTTCTTGGCTACCGTGGTTCGAATCCTGGCAAGGTCGCCAGTTCTTGTCACGGGGGGGGGGGGGGCCGGGGCTCCACTAGCATCCGGCTGCTAGGGGCTCAAAGGTCGAACACTCAGCCCCTACAACTCCCGGGATTCACTGGAGTCTCCTTGGTCCCACAGGAGAGGACCAGCAATGCCCACCTCCGCAGGTCTTTGCTTCCACCACTGAAGGGGGTGCCACTGATTCACCCTGGAAGCCCTTCAGTCAACCACGGGGAAACTGCTATCAGCAATTCCGGCCTAGACCCGTGGAGGAGTGAAGGAAGACTCAGGCTTACCTTATAACAATAACCTCCCTGAGCCTTGCCTGCCAGACAAAAAGGTTGCAGGAACTCCTTTCCCGCCTGTCTTCTCTATCTTCTTAACAAGGTCCCCAGCTGGGTTATTATATCTGCACCCCAGCAATGCAGCTCAGTGGGTATACTCTATACTGTTCGTTGCCAGAGTGTTGCTACTCCTATAGATCTGCTACTGAACTGTCAGCCCAGGGTACTCTCCCATGAAGGTCTGTGTGGCTTTACCTCTCTCTAGCCACTATGTTACTTATTGCCACCATTCAGACACTGATACTGATCGGATGGCTAAGGGTACACTTTTATATAAGTCTGTGCTGTTTTACCACTCTCCTGGCAATAAGAACTTCTATAGAGAACGTGGTGTTCCCTAGGTGATACTATGATAACCTTCGTGTATGCTCATAGAGAAATATTATAATGGAGGCACACTTAAACACAATAATAAAATGTGTGAATTTACTGACACAAATTACATGATCACACATACAATCACAAGCAATACATGAATATGAAAATAAGGATAATAAATCTGGAGATCGTCAGCAACTCTTCTTCCACGACCTCCAACACTCCTTCAACTGGGCAGATAGACAGGAGTCACACAGTCTCTCACAGAAGGGCCTCTTCACCACGTCGGCACCTCTTCTTCACTGTCCTGCCGTCCACACACACTGTCCTCTCCAGCAGTCCTGGACACAAGCTGCCTTGCAGCCTATTCTAATACTAAAGTATTAATGTCCTATTGCCACATACATAAGTGAATATTGTGGCCTATCTAGCCTACTCACACAAGGGGTAATGGGAGGGAAAATGATCTACCTTTACATTCTTGGCTCACGACGCCTGTTCCTTGATGGTGTGAGGTTCCCACGCTTCCTGAGTCGATCCTTGACGATCCAGGAACGTTCCACAGGTCCTCAGGTGACGTGAAGCCTTCGCGTCGTCGCCGTTCCAATCCCTGAGATTCAGCTATCCCAATCCTGGTTCACCAATGGGCACTGAGCTACTCACTATATTCACACACTCGTCCCTTCCACAAGGCGTTGCTCCTTGTCCTAGGAACGGTGTCGTCCCTCCAAAACCCTCAGTGGATGTGACCCGTCACAGCTAGGCCTGCCCGCCACACCTTCCAGGCCCTCAACGTCCAGCGTCGCCGCCCAGCGTCGTCGCCGACTATTTCCAAGTTTGGCACTCCTTGCTCAATGAACTTGGTTCCTTTTTGCTTCCCAGAAGCGCGGGGTCTCCAATGTATAAGGTGGGCTGCGATGGCTAGCTCTAATCCACTGAGAAAGGCTTGTAGAGCCTCAAATCCTTGAGAGCTGACCGAGGTGCGTCCTCTCGCCTCCACAGTCAGGTCAACTCTGACGTTGGCGCCGCCGGGGCACTCGGTGACGTCACGGCGGGCTCTGATTGGTCGCCCGTGAACCCAAGCACCCAATCCGCACACGGCTAGCGTCCCTTCCAAAACGTCATATCTGCAGTAGGGGATACTCTTTCATTTTATATCAGGGCACCAATTTCCCTTTACTTACAACTTATAATGTACTTTCTCCCTTAACTGGCGGCCGATCTGGTCGCCACACATACCAACAGACTTCCCTGTACCTCAGAGAAACAGTAGGGAGAGTGATATGACTCTTAAACGAAATGACTCTTAAGGTCAAACGAAGAGATAGTAGAGGGCACCGTACAGTGGTAATGGTCTTGTGGCGTGTGTGTGGTAATGGTCTTGTGGTGTGTGTGGTAATGGTCTTGTGGTGTGTGTGTGTGGTTGGTCTTGTGGTGTGTGTGGTAATGGTCTTGTGGTGGTGTGTGTGGTAAGGTCTTGTGTGTTGTGTGTGGTAATGGTCTGTGGTGTGTGTGGTATGTCTTGTGGTGTGTGTTTGTGGTATGCTTGTGGTGTGTGTGTGGTAATGGTCTTGTGGTGTGTGTGGTAAGGTCTTGTGGTGTGTGTGGTAATGGTCTTGTGTTGTGTGTGTGGTAATGGTCTTGTGGTGTGTGTGTGGGAGTAATGGTCTTGTGGTGTGAGTGTGTTAATGGTTTTGTGGTGTGAGTGAGTGTGGTAATGGTCTTGTGGTGTGTGTGAGTGTGGTAAGGTGTTGTGTTGTGTGGTAATGGTGTGTGGTGTGTGTACTCACCTAGTTGTACTCACCTAGTTGTGCTTGCGGGGTTGAGCTCTGGCTCTTTGGTCCCGCCTCTCACCGTCAATCAAACAGGTGTGCAGTTTCCTGAGCCTAATGGGCTCTATCATATCTACACTTGAAACTGTGTATGGAGTCAGCCTCCACCACATCGCTTCCTAATGCATTCCATTTGTCAACCACTCTGACACTAAAAAAGTTCTTTCTAATATCTCTGTGGCTCATTTGGGCACTCAGTTTCCACCTGTGTCCCCAAGTGCGTGTGCCCCTTGTGTTAAACAGCCTGTCTTTATCAACCCTGTCGATTCCCCTGAGAATCTTGAATGTGGTGATCATGTCCCCCTTAACTCTTCTGTCTTCCAACGAAGTGAGGTTTAATTCCTGCAGTCGCTCCTCGTAGCTCATACCTCTCAGCTCGGGTACTAGTCTGGTGGCAAACCTTTGAACCTTTTCCAGTTTAGTCTTATGCTTGACTAGATAGGGACTCCATGCTGGAGCCGCATACTCCAGGATTGGTCTGACATATGTGGTATATAATGTTCTGAAAGATTCCTTACACAAGTTTCTAAAGGCCGTTCTTATGTTAGCCAACCTGGCATATGCTGCTGATGTTATCCTCTTGATATGAGCTTCAGGGGACAGGTCTGGCGTGATATCAACCCCCAGGTCTTTCTCTCTCTCTGACTCTTGAAGTATTTCATCTCCCAAATGATACCTTGTATCTGGTCTCCTGCTTCCTACCCCTATCTTCATTACATTACATTTGCTTGGGTTAAACTCTAACAGCCATTTGTTCGACCATTCCTGCAGCTTGTCCAGGTCTTCTTGAAGTCTCAAGCTGTCCTCCTCTGTCTTAATCCTTCTCATAATTTTGGCGTCGTCAGCAAACATTGAGAGGAATGAGTCTATACCCTCTGGGAGATCATTTACGTATATCAGAAACAGGATAGGTCCAAGTACAGAGCCCTGTGGGACTCCACTGGTGACTTCACGCCAGTCTGAGGTCTCACCCCTCACTGTAACTCTCTGCTTCTATTGCTTAGGTACTCCCTTATCCACTGGACTGCCCTACCTGTTACTCCTGCCTGTTTCTCCAGCTTATGCATCAACCTTTTATGGGGTACTGTGTCAAAGGCTTTCCGACAGTCCAAAAAATGCAGTCCGCCCCCCCTTCTCTTTCTTGCTTAATTCTTGTCACCTGATCGTAGAATTCTATCAAGCCTGTAAGGCAAGATTTACCCTCCCTGAACCCATGTTGATGGGTTGTCACGAAGTCTCTTCTCTCCATGTGGTTACTAGGTTTTTTCTCACAATCTTCTCCATCACCTTGCATGGTATACAAGTTAAGGACACTGGCCTGTAGTTCAGTGCCTCTTGTCTGTCACCCTTTTTGTATATTGGTACTACATTAGCAGTCTTCCATATTTCTGGTAGGTCCCCCGTTTCCAGTGACTTACTATACACTATGGAGAGTGGTAAGCAAAGTGCTCCTGCACACTCTTTCAATACCCATGGCGAATTCCATCCGGCCCAACAGCTTTTCTCACATCCAGCTCCAATAGGTGCTTTTTGACCTCATCTCTTGTAATTTCGAACCTATCCAAGGTCACCTGGTTTGCTGCCACCTCTCCCAGCGCCGTGATATCTCCCTGTTCTATTGTAAAGACCTCCTGGAACCTTTTGTTGAGTTCTTCACACACCTCTTTGTCATTCTCTGTGTACCTGTCCTCGCCCACCCTAAGTTTAATCACCTGTTCCTTCACTGTTGTCTTCCTCCTGATGTGACTGTGTAGTAGCTTTGGTTCAGTCTTGGCTTTATTAGCTATATCATTTTCATACCTTTTCTCAGCTGCTCTTCTCACACTGACATACTCGTTCCTGGTTCTCTGGTATCTCTCTCTACTTTCTGGTGTGTGTGGTATGGTCTTGTGGTGTGTGTTGTGTGTGTGTGTGTTTGTGGTNCCTTCAAGGCTTTCAAGGATTCTCTACGTGATGCCACCTTCAGTGAGCATCAGAATGTGCCCCAGTATCTTCAAAATCTCCGACACATTCTAGAGAGGGTCCATTCCTTTGCCAGCAACAACCTACAGAAAGCCCAGGAGAGGATGAAGACTCGTTACGACCAGCACTGTAAAGTAAGGAAGTTTAAACCAGGAGACTTAGTGCTTGCCTATTTCCCTATCCCAGGTTCTCCTTTACAGAACAGGTTCTCAGGACCCTACCGTGTTAAGGAGTGCCGTAACAACTTCAACTACGTTCTCGAGACCACCGATAGGCGGCGGAAGACCCAGCTGTGCCACATCAATTTACTCAAGCCCTACCATGGGGTTCCTCCCACTGTGTTAACCAATTTCACCTCATTTACAGGTCCATATAGCCACAGTGAGACCTTCCCTGCTTCTCCTTCCGAAAGCACTGACACTGAGACAGCGCTTTCTAATTCAGAAATCCTTACTGACCTTCACAATCATTTTCAGGACGATAATAGTGCTTCACTCATCAAACTCATCAGAGAACATCAGGAGTTGTTTCGAGATGATCCCCAAGAGTGTACTGTGACTCAGCACGACATCCAACTGCTACCTGACACCCAGCCGATTCGCCAACCGTTCTACCGAATCAGCCCTAGCAAAACGGAAGTCATGCGGGCTGAGGTACAGTATCTCTTGGACCATGGACTGGCTACCCCTGTGAGTCTCCCTGGGCCTCACCATGCATCCTGGTACCCAAACCTCACGGCAAAATCCGTCTGTGCACGGATTATAGGAAGTTGAACCAGGTCACAGTGAAGGACGCCTACCCAATACCCAGGATAGACGACATATTGGATGCCATTGGTAATGCCCGCTACCTGTCTCAGGTAGACTTACTCAAGGGCTACTACCAGGTGAGTTTAACGGAGCGAGCTAAGGTACTGTCCGCCTTTATAACCCCATTCGGGCTTTTCAGGTACAATCGCCTTCCCTTTGGACTCTGCAATGCCCCAGCCACCTTTCAGAGAGCTGTCAACCGCGTCATCCAGGGCTTGGACAACACCTACGCCTATTTGGGTGACATCGTGGTAGCATCCAACACCTGGAGCGAACACCTGCTCCAGCTACAACGATTGTTCTACAAGCTCCTGAAAGCCGGCCTCACCATCAATCTGGGCAAGTCCACCTTCGCGAAAGGTAAAGTGCGGTACCTGGGTCATGTTATAGGGAGTGGCAGCCTGGCTCCGTTAAATATCCACATTCAAGCAATCCAACAGTATCCACAGCCTACTACCAGGAAGCAGCTCCTGCGCTTCCTTGGTCTTGCTTCCTATTACCGTAGGTTTGTGAAGAATTTTAGCACTGTTGCTACCCCATTAATCACCTTAACCAGTCCCAAGCAACGGTATAATTGGACCAGAGAGCAAACCGTTGCCTTCGAACAACTCAAATTCCTCCTCTGTTCTAATCCTATTCTCGCCTCACCAGATATCAAGAAGCCTTTCATCCTCCATGTCGACGCCAGTGGTACCGGCATCGGAAGTGTCTTAATGCAGCAGCGAGGCGAGGAGGTTCTACCTGTCAGCTACTACAGTTGCAAGTTGAAGCCTCATCAGAAAAACTACAGTACTATAGAGAAGGAACTCCTCTCCATCGTCCTGAGCTTACAACACTTTGCACCATATCTACACGGTGCTAGGTCCACTACCATCTATTCGGACCACAACCCTCTGAGATTCCTACATCAAGCCCAATTTAATAACCAACGTCTGCTGCGATGGGCTTTATATCTTCAAGGCTTCAATTTAAAGATCTGCTACATCAAGGGGCCTGATAACATCATTGCTGACGCCCTCTCCAGAGTGCATGAGGTAGAGGCAGCTCCACCTCCCACTCTACCTCCCGTGAACATGACTCAACCGGAACAACAGGCTTCGGGGGAGAGTTGTGACGATAATCTCTTATCAGAGATTTAGCCTGCTATTTCCTTACTTCATCACGTTCTCAACAATATGCAAGATACGTTTTATAGTGGCTTAACGTATATATCAAGACAGTCACACACACCTGCAACTCCCTCCTTCCCCCCCACTTCTGCACACCTGGTCGACCTGTCAACTACTGCTCCCAGCCAAACTAGCGACTTGTGGCCGTCCTGCGTTCTCATTGGCCGCCAACCAACACACCACTCCCGCTCCACGCCAATCACATTTCATCGCCAGTCATTGTTGGAGTCCCTTGCAGTTCTCTCAGCCAGAATATATCTCGTGCTCCTGCTGTGAACACCTAATTTGACCCACCTCGTGTGATCAAATTAGAGGTTTATAGCTAGCGCATATATTCCCAACACCATTTAACTTTGTTAACGTAACCAGTTCCCCCCTTTTCAATTTATTATATCTTTTATGTATATTTCTTTTACATTATTTTAAATGCCAAGGAATTGACTTTATTTTATTTTGTTTTCTAGATTCATTAAAGTACTTTTATATTTGTGTTTTCGTGTATCTTGCCTTACCACAGATTATCAGACAAGCAGTCACTCTTTTTTTTCCTTTTTTTTATAAATTAAATGTATGTGGCCCAGCATTGACACCTGCTATTTGGAAGACTGCCGACCACCATTTCCAACACGTTACCGTCACAATATATATATATTATATATATATATATATATATATGTATATATATATATATATATATATATATATATATATATTATATATATATATATATGGAAGGGAGTACCACCTCTGGCTGGAAGAAGGGGGACCCATAGCCTCGGAGGAAACCACGCATAACGCATTAGAGGGAATGTTTAGATCCCCTCCAATACAGTTTCTGTGTGCTTTTCTCCTACCACCCCCTTCCTTTTTTTGTGCTTTATTATGTATTTGATGGTTACAAGATATGCATAGGTTGATACAAAAATGAATACAAAAAGGTGCTTAAAGATTATGGATCTCTTGAAAAACACAACAATGGGAAACATTGATGAATGTCACAGACAGGTTCGAACACTGTTACAAGTCAAACACTTCTTCGAATTCCTCTGAAGTTGGACTAGTGCCCAAGACGCAACAGGCGTTTCCCCTCTGGATCGCAACACTGAGGCGCTGGAACAAGAAACTTTTTGCTCTCTGGTCTTTTGTAGCGCTAATCAATTTGCCTCCCAATTCCTTTAGGAACTTCAATGCACATTTTCCCCACGAACCAAGGGTCTCCGAGCCGATCGGAACAAAGCTGTAGCAGTGTGCCAGACCCCTGTATTTAATAATTTTCTGAGATTCCCTGAAAGAGGCAGCACCCCCGCTTTCACGTGTGCTGTAGTGGAGGTAGGTACTGGCTAGTGTGGCAGCGCACGTGTAGTCCCACACCACTTGCTTACCATCCTTCCAAGGAAGCAAGGTGACCCCATCTGGGCGCTTCTGAGGGTCGTTAGGTCTGGATAAGTGTGGTTCTCTTTGTGCCGGGCAGCGGGCTGTGGCGAGGCTCCTCTTGATGATGTCGTTGACTTCTTCATGTCTTGCAATCTTACCCTGTGATTTACGACATACCAGACCATGACGACCATATTGGTCTGCCATCGCAGTTCCGCAGATGCACCTATGTTCGGTGAGGATGGGGGCGGCAAGGCGAAGGTCATCTCCAATGCGGAGAGCGTCATGACTGAGGCGAGTTCCCAGGGCTGCATTGGGCACAGCAAATAAAAAATCCCCGGCGTGGGGTGCTGTTACCGCTAGGAGGCGGGCTTTGTTTTCAGCATCAGCGTTGTCAATCATTGCTGTGACAGTCTTTTCCATTATGGGGCTATCCCAGTGGGCCTGCTTGTGGTCTTTTGGGACTTGTGGTCGGGTTTGAGGGTGTGCAATAGTGTCCCATTGTCTGGCTGCTTCGATGAACGTTTGATCATGAGTTCCCGCTGTCTCTCTCATACGCTCTGGTAGGATCTGCCCTACCAATTCGTTGGCTGCTGTACATGAGGATAAGAATGCTGGAAGTGCTACCTCAGTTGCCTTTCGTATGCCTATCCCCCCGAATCTCACTGGTAGTGTTGCTTGGTCCCACTGACTGTCATCTAAATCTAGGTTGAGCGCCTTTCTGAATATTGACCTGAGGAGCTCATCATATTGATTAAGAAGTGGGTTGCCAAAAGTGGGTGCACACCTTAAGAAGTATGTTAGCCTGTACTACATCTAGGTCTTGTAATTGTTTAGGAGAAAAATTAAGAAATGCAAGGCATAATAATCAACAACAGATCGTATAAAGGCAATATAAAAACTACGGGCATATTTTATGTTAATGCCAAATCCTTTGCCAACAAGAGTTTTGAGAGGTTTAAGACGCTCAACTAGTTTTTTGCGCAGGTGGCTGACGAGATTTGCATCATTAACCTCGACTCCAAGATATTTATAAGACTCGCAAGTCTCCACGGGCACTCCATTAATAGTATAGTTAACATGAAGAGAATGGGGAATAAGAACCCTTGTTCTATCAACAGAGATTATGAGGCCACATTCTACTACTTTCTTGGAGAGTCACAATAACGTGGCTAAAGTATATTGACCAGACCACACACTAGAAGGTGAAGGGACGACGACGTTTCGGTCCGTCCTGGACCATTCTCAAGTCGATTGTCCGTCGTCGTCCCTTCACCTTCTAGTGTGTGGTCTGGTCAACAATGTCCTCAAGTTCAGTTTCACCTATTGAGGTTTTGTAAAGTTCTGTCAAGTACAGATTCATATGCTGTTTAATATGCTTGAATTTGCCTTCAGCAACTTGAAGTAAGTCCTCTAATTCAATGTAGTCAACAGGCGACTGTTGTGACAGATTTTGACACTTGGTAATCTGTCGGGTCAAGTGACCTTTCAGACCGATAAGGGTCCTTTTCATTTTGTCAGCCGCTTCCATCTTGCTGGGTAAGGGCTGGTCTGATAGTGAATAGTAGTTACTGATGTAACTGGGATATTGGCTCATTCAATGGAGCTCAATATTAATATAATAGCCTAATGTATTGAATAGACTATACTACCTCGTTTAGAGGTTAATTTACCTACCTAACAATAGATAGCTAATATTTGAGTAGTACTCGAATGCCACTATTGGATTTTCGTCCGGTTAGCTCATCAATTATCACCATTCGATCCAACAGTGAACATTCGGCAGTACTCAAAAAAAATAATACACGAAATAATATGCTAAAAGCACAAAAGGGTTTTGGCCATCCCACCCCAAATCAGGGTCAGCACAATCTAAATAATATGTATGTACACCAGTACTGTCTAGTACAGTACTCGCTAAATAATTCCTACCTAGGAATGACTAAATGGTTTAGGCTGCATTTGTACAAACATTAGTACAATTACAGTCTAAATATCCTACCTCATCAAAGGTTGGCATAGATGCAATGGTGGAGTAATATAGATATATGGTGCTATGTTTTTGGAATTTTTTGTTTTGATATATATGTTTGTGCTTTGAAACACAAGTGAAAATTTATAAATATAACACTAAGGCTACTTTATACATAAAGTATTAATAGAAATGTTGATAATAATAAATGAGTTTTAGGCTGTAATATGGGCAGTCTGCTGACAGCCGTAAATAATAAATATACTGGTAAATAGCCTAATAATATTAACACACTAGTTGGTGTCAGTAAATAGTTAATTAATAATGATTGAGGATAGCTTGATTTTCAGCTATCTAGGTTCGACGGACCAAAATTTTGTGGGGGAAAACCTGACTCCAATAACTAATAATTAAATATATATATATACTTCGATAGCAATGAAGGACCACCACTTTTTGAGAAAAAGTGGAAAACAAAAAGAGACAATGGTAAAACTGATCCCAAGAACCAGTGTCCTATGGATCTTAGTAAGACTGTAATTCTATAGAATGGAGTCAATTAACTACACAAAATTGGGGGGTTACATGCTCAAAAGATGAATACATCCTAGCATTATTCTGGTGCTGGT
>WNGS01016750.1:4344-20103 GCA_020271785.1 Procambarus virginalis | reverse complement strand
GAGAGAGGGGCTAGGAGAGAGGGGCTAGGAGAGAGGGGCTAGGAGAGAGGGCTAGGAGAGAGAGGCTAGGGGAGAGAGGCTAGGAGAGAAGGGCTAGGAGAGAAGGGCTAGGAGAGAGAGGCTAGGAGAAAGGGGCTAGGAGAGAAGGGCTAGGAGAGAAGGGCTAGGAGAGAAGGGCTAGGAGAGAGGGGCTAGGAGAGAGGGGCTAGGAGAGAGGGGCTAGGAGAGAGAGGCTAGGAGAGAGAGGCTAGGAGAGAGAGGCTAGGAGAGAGAGGCTAGGAGAGAGGGGCTAGGAGAGAGAGGCTAGGAGAGAGAGGCTAGGAGAGAGAGGCTAGGAGAGAGGGGCTAGGAGAGAGAGGCTAGGAGAGAGAGGCTAGGAGAGAGGGGCTAGGAGAAAGGGGCTAGGAGAGAGGGGCTAGGAGAGAGAGGCTAGGAGAGAAGGGCTAGGAGAGAAGGGCTAGGAGAGAAGGGCTAGGAGAGAGGGGCTAGGGGGGGGCTAGACAGGCAGACAACACCCACTGGGGGTCCAGCAAAGTGTCGATAGCCGCTCTAATTATTACACGCCAAACATGGCCGCTTAGAGAATAAATCTACCTGGCGTAGGGCAATCAGGTGCAGGCGCGGGATAAGGGCAGTGTATTGACCTGCTCGGCCTGCACGTGACCTGCACGCGCCTTGTTGCACGCCCGCACGCACTCCCACACCACGGGCGTGCACGCCCACACGCACGCCTTTCAGCCTTCTCCCCCCAAAAAAACACCCACATCCCAGTGTTCACTCACTCTCTCTCTCTCTCTCTCTCTCTCTCTCTCTCTCTCTCTCTCTCTCTCTCTCTCTCTCTCTCTCTTCACTCCAGCGTTGTGTGTTCACTTCCGCGGTGTTCTTCCTGGATGTTCTCTCTCTCTGTTGCTGTGTTCTTTGTATGTTCTCTCTTGCGGTGTTCTCACTGTGTATATGTTCTGTTGGTGCGTGTTCTCTCTCTGTTTGTATGCTCCCTGTTGATGTGTTCTCTGTGTTCTACTGTGTAGACCGTTCTTGGCAATGTTAAATATAACATAGAACAACACGCAATATAAAAAGATACAATGATCATCAATGTTAAAGTACTGACAGTATTAATAAAATATTAATAATAAAAATATAATATTGACAACGGTTACAAACAGTGAAGAACAAAAAAAAACGGCGAAGAACCCTGTTAAACCGTTATAAATATTACAGCAAAGAACACAGTCACACAGAAATACAATCTCATAAAATCAGATACAACACCATGATGAAACTCGATACAACAGTCGGCCGTTAAATACAATGGAATACAACGCACACTGGTTCACAAAGAACCACTGATATCCACATTCATTGTATCGATATATAATGATTTTGTGTCGAAATCTGATATTTGAAATACAAAATCTGATATTTGAAATACAAAATCTGATATTTGAAATACAAAATCTGATATTTGAAATACAAAATCTGATATTTGAAATACAAAATCTGATATTTGAAATACAAAATCTGAAATTTGAAATACAAAATCTGAAATTTGAAATACAAAATCTGAAATTTGATATACAAATCCACAAGGGCCGTGACGAGGATTCGAACTTACGTCCGAGTTCTTGGAGTTATTTTGATGTATTTTGGAGTTTTAAAGAGAAATTGAATATCTAGAATATCAGTATCTCCTATCTTGACGAGACCCTAATAAGGAGGGTCAGGTAATTGTGAGAACGTCGTTAGGCTAATCTGACTGTATAGCACTTACAAGGGATATGAGGACAAGGAGCTGGGATATGAGGACAAGGCGCTGGGATATGAGGGCAAGGTGCTGGGATATGAGGACAAGGTGCTGGGATGTGAGGACAAGGAGCTGGGATATGAGGACAAGGTGCTGGGATATGAGGACAAGGTGCTGGGATGTGAGGACAAGGAGCTGGGATATGAGGACAAGGAGCTGGGATGTGAGGACAAGGAGCTGGGATATGAGGACAAGGTGCTGGGATGTGAGGACAAGGAGCTGGGATATGAGGACAAGGAGCTGGAATATGAGGACAAGGAGCTGGAATATGAGGACAAGGAGCTGGGGTATGAGGACAAGGAGCTGGGATATGAGGACAAGGAGCTGGGATATGAGGACAAGGAGCTGGGATATGAGGACAAGGAGCTGGGATATGAGGACAAGGAGCTGGGATATGAGGACAAGGAGCTGGGGTATGAGGACAAGGAGCAAAGGGAGGACAAGCACCCTTTGACAAGTATACTCACCTATTTGTACTCACCTAATTGTGTCTGCAAGATCGAGCATTGACTCTTGGATCCCGCCTTTCTAGCCATCGGTTGTTTACAGCAATGACTCCTGTCCTGTTGACCTATCATATCTAGTTTTAAAATTATGAATAGTATTTGCTTCCACAACCTGTTCCTTAAGTGCATTCCATTTTTTCACTATCACGCTAAAAGAAAACTTCCTAACCGCAGGTGGAACAGGCGAAGTGCCACAGATGGAACAGAACGAAGTGCCATAGATGGAACAGAACGGTAACAGACAGATGGAACAGAAGAAAAACACGGAAGCATTAAACAAATTAATTTAAGAAAACATTTCGAGTGCAAATCGGAAAGTAAGCAAATGTAGTGAACTGGGGTCCAAGAGCTTGATCTCGCTCTGTCCTGCTGAGACGGGCAGAGCTAACCCCAGGTAGACACAGATAATCACAGACAGACGAAGGTAAGCACAGACAGGCACAGCTAAACCCACACTGACACCTAGATTTTAACAACATAACAATTTTTTTAAATAATTTGCATTGTTTGGTGATGGGCCTAAGGCCTATTTGAGCCACTAAAGGATTATTAAGGTCTATCGGCCGTTGAAGGGTTATTAAGGCCTATAAACTTCTGCAGGTAGGGAGCCGGTCGGCCGAGCGGACAGCACGCTGGACTTGTGATCCTGTGGTCCTGGGTTCGATCCCAGGAGCCGGTGAGAAACAATGGGCAGAGTTTCTTTCACCCTATGTTACCTAGCAGTAAAATAGGTACCTGGGTGTTAGTCAGCTGTCACGGGCTGCTTCCTGGGGGTGGAGGCCTGGTCGAGGACCGGGCCGCGGGGACACTAAAATGCCCCGAAATCATCTCAAGGTAACCTCAAGAAGATGAGGGTTATTAATAAGACCTATCAGCCTCTGAAGGGTTATCAAGACCTGTCATATTCTCTCGAAGCTTATACTGACCAATCAACAGGTACACGTCAGTCATGAGTAGGGTAGTACAGTACTTCAGTACACTCTCACAGTATACTCACACTGAGAAACACAGTAAACCATTCCTTCCCCCCACCACCCCCCCCCCCCGTCCCATCCCAAATCCTTATCCTGACCCCTTCCCAGTGCTATATAGTCGTAATGGCTTGGCGCTTTCCCCTGATAGTTCCATTCCCTCCCCCCCCCCCGGTGAGTGTATCCTGTGTGACCTAAAGTGACCTTTAAGCACCTTACTAAACTACCCAAAATAGACGAGGTCATTACATACTACCGAGGTAGTTAGTCTATTAATGGATATGTCAAAGTTAAGTGACGCTAATGAGTCGTTTTTTTTAAATTACGGGAGAGAGGGATTTAAGTCGCTTAATGACGGTATTTATGTTAAATTGATCACTAATGTGTAAGGTGGTCGGCATAGGGAATGGGGGGGGTAAAAGGGAAAGGGGGGGGGAGGTGGGTCTAAGGGAAGGGGTGAGGGAGGGGGTGGAAAGGTGAAAAGGAGGAAAGGGGAGTGTCATTAAGGAAAGGGTATGTGTGTGTGTTGTGTGTGTGTTGTGTGAGTGTGTGTGTGTGTGTGTGTGTGTGTGTGTGTGTGTTGTGTGTGTGAGTGTGGGTGAGTGTTGTGTGTGTGTGTGTGTGTGTGTGTGTGTGTCCAAAGATGTGTTTGTATTTTTAGAATCAAATAAAAAAGAGATACAAAGCCACAATGACAGACAGAGAGAGAAGCACCAGACAAGTAGACAGACCCAGACAGACACAAAGATAGGGATAAGAAGAGCTATAGACAGACAGAAGCAGGAAATCGAGCAGGTAGACAGGCAATGATGCGGTCATGCGAGCAGTTAGGCAAGCATTCAAACATTAATTAGACAGGTAAGTAAGCACGAAGTCATGCAGGCAGGTGTGCTCACTGCAGGTGTGTGAAGGGGGTGTAGGTGTGTGTGTGTGTGGAGGGGGGGGGGATAGGTAGGTGGTTGGATGGCTGTGTAAGGTAGATGGGTAACGTGGGCAGGTTGGTAGCTGAAGCTTGTTCAGCAGGTGTGTAACGTGAAGCTTCGTCAACAGGTGTGTGAGGTGAAAAGTGGGTACACGGAAGCAGGGGGGGGGGAGGGAGTGAGTACAGGTGAGGAGACAGTACAGGTAAATAGACAGTACAGGTAAATAGACAGGAAGGAAACAAAGGGTCGAGACAGGTGGGCCATACCACAGATTAAAAAAAAATGAATTATTTTATCATTAAGCAACTTGGGTACACGGGAGACCGTGCCGCTAGCATGATCTAACAGGCGGGTTGGTCATGCATGGAATGCCAGTCTAGTCTCCTAACCTCGTCTAGCCAGTAGGATATATCTTCTACTATCCACAATATAAAAAATAGACTCTAGAGATAACAAAACACTGTCAATTAGAACAAATGTCAAATTTGTTCTACAAATACTGTCAATTAGACATTTTCTCATATAACGTTAAAAAAAGGTGTCCCACCTTTTTTCTCCCTCATATAGGTTGTAATTGGAACGCTTTGGGCTGGGACAATTGGAACGCTTAGGGCTGGGACAATTGGAACGCTGAGGGCTGGGACAATTGGAACACTTAGGGCTGGGACAATTGGAACGCTTAGGGCTGGGACAATTGGAACGCTTAGGGCTGTGACAATTGGAACACTTAGGGCTGTGACAATTGGAACGCTTAGGGCTGGGACAATTGGAACGCTTAGGGCTGGGACAATTGGAACGCTTAGGGCTGGAACAATTGGAACGCTTAGGGCTGGGACAATTGGAACGCTTACGGCTGGGACAATTGGAACGCATAGGGCTGGGACAATTGGAACGCTTAGGGCTGGAACAATTGGAACGCTTAGGGCTGGAACAATTGGAACGCTTAGGGCTGGGACAATTGGAACGCTTAGGGCTGGAACAATTGGAACGCTTAGGGCTGGAACAATTGGAACGCTTAGGGCTGGGACAATTGGAACGCTTAGGGCTGGGACAATTGGAACGCTTAGGGCTGGGACAATTGGAACGCTTAGGGCTGGGACAATTGGAACGCTTAGGGCTGGAACAATTGGAACGCTTAGGGCTGGGACAATTGGAACGCTTAGGGCTGGGACAATTGGAACGCTTAGGGCTGGGACAATTGGAACGCTTAGGGCTGGAACAATTGGAACGCTTAGGGCTGGGACAATTGGAACGCTTAGGGCTGGGACAATTGGAACGCTTAGGGCTGGGACAATTGGAACGCTTAAGGCTGGGACAATTGGAACGCTTAGGGCTGGGACAATTGGAACGCTTAGGGCTGGGACAATTGGAACGCTTAGGGCTGGGACAATTGGAACGCTTAGGGCTGGGACAATTGGAACGCTTAAGGCTGGGACAATTCGTTAGACCCACAGTTTGAGAGCGAGTTCAATTGATAATACGTTTTCTCACACTGCATTTGGGACTAATTAGTTCGATGTGGTGGTCGGCCCTCAACTGAACATATATGTAATTCTTCAGTTACTAGTGTTCTCTGCCTTTTATTTAATTGTGAGCGGCATTGAACACTCACTAAGTCATCAAGTAGGAGAGACTGAGAGTGTGGGGAGATGAGACAATGATTGATGTATATAGATGTCCAGAGAGAGAGAGAGAGAGAGAGAGAGAGAGAGAGTTGTTGTTGTTGTTAAAGATTCGCTACTTGGAACAAACAGCTCCAAGTAGCACGGGCTATGGTGAGCCCGTAGGTACTAGAGAGAGAGAGAGAGAGAGAGAGAGAGAGAGAGAGAGAGAGAGAGAGAGAGAGAGATCAATATTGGTGTAGCATTTTACCTTGCCCAAGACAACAGTTAGGTTCACCAACACCCAGGAGCAGTCATGAGGGGCAGCCACCAGGCCGCCGCTCACAACACTTGGCAACAGGAGGAGTCGACCCATGGCCCATAATGTCCGCTAAAACATCAACGACTTCCTTACCGGTGTTGGTGATCTGGCGGAGCTTCACCAACACTCTCATCGTCCCGCTGTGGCTCTTGGCGTGGAAACATGTCTCTTCCACAGCATTCCTGTGAACAGAAGCTAAGAAGAACAAGCCTGAGAACTTTGCTAAGGTGGTCGGTTGTACTTCACGACTGGCCCAAGGAAGGGAGGAGGAGGAGGAGGAGGAAGAGGAGGAGGAGGAGAAGGAAGAGGAAGGGAAGGGAACTGTCAGGAGAAAGCGCCAAGTCATTACGACTATATAGCACTTGGAAGGGTCAGGATAAGGATTTCTGATGGGACGGGGGGGGGGAGGAATGTTGCCCAACCACTTGGACGATCAGGGGATTGAACGCCGACCTGCATGAAGCGAGACCGTCGCTCTACCGTCCAGCCTACAGGCTGCAGTTTAATTCCATGGGCCCTTATCTCTTGCCATCTTCCACCTTCTTTAATCTGAAAATTATGTTCTTTAAACGATACCTAAAACCCATTACCTCTAATCTAGAGCGCTCAATATACATAACTCAATTGCAAGAAGATAACCCATTCAGCTTCCTGATAAGGACCTTAACACTGTTGATATACCTCACAGCTCGTCATCATGACCTCAACCACATGAAGAGTAACTGTCAAGAACTGTCAGCAGTTCTGGAAATGTCTTAACATTCTCGTCTTATAGCGCAAGATCTTTCTTCCCTGGGTCATGACCTGACTGACCTCCCTGCTGATTTAATGACCTACAGGCCTCCGGGGGCATGTTGGCTCACCCCGAAAGATCGAAGTGAAGATTAAACTCTTTACTGCTTGGCTGTGGAACGAGGGGGAACCGGCCAGTTCTCAAAAGTTTGATCCAAAGTCTGGTGATCAGCGATTAAAGATTGGCCGGGATGTTCAACTTAGGACAACAATCCCGCCACTAAAACGAAGAGATTGGACTATGGGAACTATCAATCCGAAAAAGGCTGACCCATTAACGGATCAATTTGCTTCCGTGATTCCTGATCAGGAAGCCCAGCATCCACAGCTTGATCCAAGAACGGTGTCCAAGCTGTCAGTCGCGGTTATTAATGAAGCAGGATGCACTACACCGCTTGCTTGGCTCCTTCGCCATAGACAATACAATGGGGCCGGATAAGGAATGCCTAGGACCTCCTGACTTTATGCGGACTGACCGAGTGCGGATAATTAGGTCCTATTCAGTAGTCGGGAACTCTGTCGACTACTGTCACTGCTCTCAATTACAATTTCTGGAAAGGACGTTCTGTTGCTGATCTCCTGCTGAACCTCCCTACCAAGTAGCGACAGTACTGGATGAATCCAAGATCAACTGTGGCTGCAAGGATTGCATGATTAGCTTTGAGCACTTGGTATGTCAGGCTCCAGTTAGCTTCAATTAGGAGACACCTTCAAGCGCGGAATCCAGGGACAGATTTTAACGGAATATTAAAATCTGAAAGTCACTCAACTGGTGTGTCAGTGTGCAAAAGATCGACGCGTGCTTGGTCCCTAGTTTTAAATGTCTACTTCAGCAGTCTACTCCTTATGCCTTAAGTACTAGCCTATGCTACGAGGCTCATTAGTCGCATACTTTCAGCACTTTCTACCTCGGGTTGAAAGTAGCATGGGAAGTCACATTTGCAGGCAGAGAAAGCTCAGACGACGAACATAACCTGTGTCACACTTGACCCTGAAACCCATGAACGGATGAGTGGAAGTATATATGTGGCCCTCGGTGATGTTGACAACCTGAGGGGGATGAAGTGTGACTTATTAATAACCATGAAGAGCCTCGTGCTGTTTGTTGCAAGGCTGCCACCCAACTTGCTGCTCTAAGACACACACACATACACACGTCGCTCCTTCTTGACAGCAGGGATTGCAAAACATTGTACGAAGCACACGTTTGCTCCTTAAGTACGCACTGTTCTCCTGGATGGCTTACGTTAGATCAATCATCCAGATTCTGGATAAGATAGAGACCCTTGTGCGAAAACTCAATCAGGTTGGCTTCGTTCTGCTTGGATTGGACAGTAAATCAGAGACACCAAGGATGCAGAAATGTTGGTGGGCTTCATGTTATTTATAGGACAAATGTCCTCAGGTTTTCGCACCTGACCCAACTTCGGGGGGCAAGCAGGAGGTGGCAACCACAACACAAGGCGCTCAGCAACCAACAACTTCGTGGTGGCTGTGACTGTCTCAAGATAAATATCAAATTATATACACCTGGAAGATACTGGAGGGCCAAGTACCCAATCTACGCAGTAAAATAACAACGTACTGGAGTGAACAATATGGAAGAAAATGCAGAATAGAACCAGTGAAGCGCAGAGGTGCCATAGGCACAATCAGAGAACACTGTATAAACATCAGAGGACCGCAGTTGTTCAACATCCTCCCAGCGAGTATCAGAAATATTGCCGGAACAACCGTGGACATCTTCAAGAGGAAACTAGATTGTTTCCTCCAAGGAGTGCCGGACCAACCGGGCTGTGGTGGGTATGTGGGCCTGAGAGCCGCTCCAAGCAACAGCCTGGTGGACCAAACTCTCACAAATCAAGCCTGGCCTCGGGCCGGGCTTGGGGAGTAGAACTCTCAGAACCAAGTATCAACCAGGTATCAACCAGGTATTGGCTCAACACGTAGATGCAGGTGACATCAAGTTCACCAACCATATGAAGGCTCTCCCACACAGTTCTCTCCTGTAGCTAACTTAGTGGTAACTTAACATCAAAGCCTTTTTTTTTAAGGGAATCTTGTAATCAAATCAGATTCTAAATCAGTAAATTCAGGTGAACTATTTGAACACTTTCCCACTATTCCTAACGACTCCAAGGCGCAGTAAAAAGGAGAGAGAGAGGGAAGGGGAAGAAAGACAGTAGGAATGAGAGAGACAGAGACAGAGAACGCGCCAGCCGTGACGCAAGGCGGGTGCACAAACAAGCGGATGGACCAAGGCTAGGAGCTTGGGGGTCTAGCCATTATATCTGACCAGAAGGCCAACAATGGTCGCCAGGCATCAATCTTCTGATTTTTTCCCGCCATCAGTACAGGCGGTGTTTGTCCGCACTTGGCGGCCATTAGGCTTATTACAGTCCCGGCACGTAGTTTAAACAGCCCGGGCCCCCGGGAAGGACCGCCGGCGCATACCAGCCGCGCAGGAGAACGGAACTGTTCACCCTTCCTGGTGAACACAATCTCACAATCCCCCTAATCTCACCCCCCCCCCCCAGACGAGGATTTTTTTGTTATGTCTGAAGTCTTTAAAACGCCTCTTTTGCCACGAAATTATTTTGGTGTTTCTTAATGTTTTTTTGCATGTTTGGGTCTGTGTGTGTGTGTTTTTTAATGATTGTGTGTTTTTTTTTTCGGGAGATAAATTGGTGATTAGACTGACGCCATATTGTTTGTGCGCTCGCTGGCGGTGTTGCCAACGTGATTGGCCTGAAAAATAATCCTGGCTATTTCGCATTACGATTGTTATGGGCACATATACATGGTCCCTGGGTCGATGCCCGCGCTAGCTGCAGCACACACCAAAAAAAAAAAAAAACGCTTGGGCAACGTGTCCTTTTCCAACTGGTGCCTCTGTTCACCCTAGAAGCTAATTACACAATTGTTTTGGAGTTAAAGACAACAGTTGTGGAGTGGTCTCAGAAGACCTCGTTAACCCAAACAAAACCCCTGTTAGGCTTATCGAATACCACAGCGTACGAACCACTTAACCCCCCCCCACCCCACCCCACCCATCCCTTCTCTCCCCCCCATCACCATGGGTTGGGGGGGGGAAGTTTTGGGAGAGGGGGTGATGGATTGTGGAAGGGGGGGAGGGGCAGGATAGTGGAAGAGTCCTTACCTAATCAACATTGCAACCTTTCGTAGGTTGCAATGTATCCCATTCTATCTATCCCATTCCCCCTCCCCCTCCCACACGCCTACCCTCCCCCCTCACCTCCTCCTGACCCGTAGGGGATGCACCTCTCTACCCCCCCCCCCACCTCCTCCCTCCCCACAGCACAATGGGAGATAAAACCTCACCCAATCCCAACCACCCCAATCCCCACCTCCCTATCCCAGCACCACTGTCCACTCTGGGACATCCTTCAATACTATCCCGTAACTCATCTCAGGGGACACCAGGTGTGTGAGGCGACAGGTGTGGAGGGGGGGGGACAGGTGTAGAGAGGTGTGTGTGTGAGGGAATAGGTGTGGAGCACATATATAATGAGGTGGTTTGGTTCGAAAGGTATAGATGTAAAATTGTCATATATGTAGGTGAAATAATATGAAGCAGGTGTGTGGAAGAGAGTTGTATGTACAGGTGTGTTGAACAGGTGTAAGTGTTGTGACACTTGTAAAGACAGGTATATTGAGCAGATGTTAAGAGGATGTGTGAAAGCAGATGCAATTTGCCATACTCTGTCCTTATACACACACACACACACACACACACACACACACACACACACACACACACACACCTAGCAGTTAAAGAGTTTGTGTGTTTGTGTGAATACCGAGATAGTCATTACCTGGTTTACTAAGAACAGGTATGTCCCCCCCCCCCACACTCCACTATACCCCCCCCCCCCACCCCTCCCCATCAACCACCTGGTCAAACTCCCCCCTAAGTAAACTCCCCAATTTCTTCTCCAAGGCGCCTTGGTTTACCCGGCACCTGCAGTCAGTATACTCTACTTGTATACGCAATTGAAGGTATATGTATGCTTGACTTTTGTGTGTGTATATATATATATATATATTAACCGGAGTATGCGAGGTATGTTGGTGTGGTATGCCGTCGTAAATGACAAGTCTGTCGCCACGTGACATACTCCCGGGAAGTTCCTGAGATATGATGAAGGGGGGCATTATACACCGCGCCAGCACGCACAGCTAGCTGAAACGTTCAGTAAATGCCTATATACAGTCCTGGTGTATATTTTCACGATTTTTATTTATCCAACCTACCAAACCCCCAATGTATTTTCTCTTCTCTCCTCCGTCTCTTATATTACTTCCTTATACCCCCCCTCCCTTCTCTCCCTCCACCCATCCCACTCAACCCACCCCTTCCTTTCTTCCCCCTTCCACCCCGTTTCATCAGGTATGGCTCTTAACATACTACAGTAAACTTCTGTTGCTGAAGGGTGTTCAAGCAGGCGTTGGTGGGGCGTCTTGCTGACCTGAGAGGAGTAACAGATGGTCTCCATCTGGCCCTCGCTGTGTGGACCTGCTCAAACACACACACACACACACACACACACACACACACACACACACACACACACACACACACACACACACACACACACACACACACACACACTCTTTAATTGCCACAAACACCCACATCAGGAGAAAGATGAAAGTGGACAACCAGGTCGGTGACCAGACTACAGAATCGACAGAAACCACACAGAGAAAGATAAGGAAGTATGCGAAGAACTTAACGAAGTCTGAGAAATCTTGTACGGCTATCTGCGTTAGCTCACAGCCGTAACTAAACCGGAAAGACTCACTGACTTGCTAGTGACACCAGTAAGAAAGTAACTACAGGAACCGGATATGACAATAAGAGTTGTAGGACCAGACAACATATCCCCTTGGATGCTAAATGAATCACTGGAAGTACTGTGCAGTCCTCTGGAAATAGTACTTAAATTAGTACTCCGAAAACAGGAGAGCTTCCTGATTGTGCTGAAGCGGACTAGTAGAACACGTAGGTCAAAGCACCACTACTGTTTTAGTACAGGAAACATCCTGGTTGACAAGCTCATTAAGGTTCTACATTACGGATGAAGGAAATCAAACAGGGGAAATACTGTATATATTCCTCGACTGTCAGAAAGCATTCGATAGTGTCCCCGCATAATACCCGCCTTCTGAAGCTGTAGCAACAGGCTGGTGTATCGGGAAGGATGAGAGAGGAAGAGGAGAGAGTACTAAGGAGGCTCAGAGAGTACCTCTCAGGAATAAGAAAAAGGATAATAGTGAGAGTGGAGATATCAGAGTGCAAGTGGAGATATCAGAGCGCAAGTGGAGTACCTCAAGGGGTCGGAGCTAGAGCCCAGCCTGTTTCTCTAATACATGTGTAAGACCTGTCAGATAAACTTAAAAGGGTCTGTGATATCTCGCAAAAAGGATCCAGACTAGAAAAATGATGAAAAATGGCTTCTAGAATTTAACCTAGCCAAATGCAAAGTTTTGAAAAAGGAAACGAAGAAAAAGCTGGGAGTAAATAGCACCCAAAAAGCTTAAGCCAAAAACACACATTATCAGAATAACAATACGAACATACGTCATACTGGCCGCTGTATGTACGTGTATTCTTTAGAAATAAGTTGAAACGAACCCTCCATGCTGGATACACAACGTATGTAAGACCCATTCCTGAATATGCAGCTCCGGTATGGAAGCCTCACCTGAAATGGGAGGGGACAAGTCAGAGCTTGAAAATATCCTCAAGATCTGCAAAATGGCTCGTTCCTGAGCTGAAGGGCTTGAGCTACGAGGAAGGACTGGAGAATTGAACCTGGGTCTGCTACTCTTACTCGCCTCAGTGGTTATCCTACCCACTACCAGTAATTAGTTCATTATATATAAGAAAATATACAATACACGCTTAATATACCTGTTTTATACGTGAAATATACTTGTCGTACACGCGTAATACATCACAATCATACGCGTTTAATACACCTCAATCACACACACACACACGTACCATGACAGATGTCATACAGCCGTCATATACCTGTCACTTGGCCCCCCCCCAATCCCCCCCCCCCCCCTCCCGTCAAGAGGCCAGCAAATGAACAGCCCAACACCTGGAAATTGACACATTACACTCAGGCGAAATGCATATGCATATTTGCCGTCGGTATTAAGTGTGGTATTAACCCCCTCCCCCCATCAACTCCTCCCCCCTCCCCAAACCTCCAAGCCAAGAGCACCTTATGCGCCCCCCATTCCACCCCCTCCCCCACATCACCCCCTCCTAAACACTCCCCCCCCCCCTACCACCTCCACCACCACCCCCCCTCAACCACACCACTTCTCTGCGACGATATATGACCGGGACATTACCCAAGTCTAGCATTATATCCTGGTGTCGTGAGAGGGTTGTGTTACCTGTAGAGGCGGTGGTTGTGGTGGTTGTGGTGGTTGTGGTGGTTGTGGTGGTTGGTGGTAGTTGTGGTGGTTGGTGGTGGTTGTGGTGGTTTTGGTGGTTGGTGGTGGTTGTGGTGGTTGGTGGTGGTTGTGGTGGTTGGTGGTGGTTGTGGTGGTTAGAGGGAGTTAGTTGTGGTGATTGGTGGTGGTTGTGGTGGTTCGAGGGAGTTAGTTGTGGTGATTGGTGGTAGTTGTGGTGGTTAGAGGGAGTTAGTTTGTCGTGGTTGGTGGGGTAGTTGTTGTTGTTGTTGTTCCCATCTGTACAACACAGACAGGCTTAATTATCTGTCCTAAGACGTGAAGTGAGATGGTTATTGAGCACGTAAAAGATACTTAAAATGATCTTGCAATGGCAAAATTGCAATTTCCACCAAAGACTAAAAAAAAAAAAAAGTGCTTTATAGTAAGTACATAGTGGGTTAATGAACACTTAACCACAGATTACAGTCCTTCTCCCAGTTTATAATTACCATGCATATATACTTTTTTTTTTATAATTGCTGTATTACGTAGTCAATCTTGGCAACAAGTTCAGTATACCATCAAGTGTTCCAGTATACATATAGTAATTACAGAGTTCATCATACCTCAGCCCAGGAGGGCGAAAGTCAGTCAATATATGAGACATTCTATATTATTGTGTTGAAGGGAGTGCATGGTTTCTCTTTTTTTTTCCACGAAACTGACACATTCGACACTGGCGTGAAGTTGACACATGGTGTATTCGACACTGTCACAAAGTTGACACATGGTGTATTCGACACTGTCACAAAGTTGACACATGGGGTATTCGACACTGTCACAAAGTTGACACATGGTGTATTCGACACTGTCACAAAGTTGACACATGGGGTATTCGACACTGTCACAAAGTTGACACATGGGGTATTCGACACTGTCACAAAGTTGACACATGGGGGTATTCGACACTAGAATTTTGGGGAAGTTGCCAGATTCGTCTGAGTCGCGGGCGGGCTCCAGTTACTGACCAATTGGTGCTGAAGTGCTTTTAATGGTGGTAATGGTGGTGGTGTAGGTAGTGACAGTGGTTGGTAGTCGTGGTAGTTACAGAACACAAGGCTAATACGGGTGCTCAGTACACCTGTGCTCGCGTACAAGTGTATTCGTCACACTGGACCCTTAACAAACTACTTATGCAGGTAATAGTTAGGACTAGTTGTGCCTAGTTATGGACTAGTTGTGGTTGTTGTGGTAGTTATAATAACCGTGAAGTCGACTTTAATAACTGTTCCCATCCCCTTGCAACCATCTACTTGACTCCCATCCTCTCCGGGGGAGGGAGGATGATGGGATGGGATGGAATGGGTGTGTGTGGGTGGGGGGGAGGGGGAGGGGGGGTTGTTAAAGAGTTACCTGCAATGGGGGGGGGGAATGGCAGTGGCATGGGAGGGGGGGGGGGGGGTTACCATGGCTTCCCTGCATGGTTGGGGGAGAGGTTATTGGAGCCTGGATTCATGACTTCCTCCCCCCCATCCCCCCTCCTTGTGGCCATTCCCTAAGCTTTAAACATAATTTGTTATCCACGTGACCTGGGTGGGAGGGGGGGGAGGTGTTGTGGGAGGAAGGGGGGTGGTCCATTGACGCCCCCTCCCTCCAACCCCCGCCCCCCTCCCCCCCCCCCTCAACCAACGATCACTTTGATGCCGTCCGCCGCTGTCATTAGGCTGGACGGCACTGTCCATTGTCACTTTGGTGTGTTTGTGGATATCGTGATATCTTGGTGTAGTTATAAGTGTCATGGTTGGGACGCCGCGGGGCAGCTAAAGTGGTACTGATTATTGTGATTTTTTTTTTTTTTTGGTACAGGTAATACAATAGACACGAGCGCACGCGGGCACACATGCGCGTGGGCACACTGCACGCAGGTGTACACACACACACACACACACAGAAAGAGTTTCAAGAGTCAGAGAGAGAAAGACCTGGGAGGGTTGATATCACGTTAGACCTGTCCCCTGAAGCCCATATCAAGAGGATAACATCAGCAGCATATGCCAGGTTGGCTAACATAAGAACGGCCTTTAGAAACTTGTGTAAGGAATCATTCAGTACTTTGTATACCACATATGTCAGACCAATCCTGGAGTATGCGGCTCCAGAATGGAGTCCCTATCTAGTCGAGCATAAAACTAAACTGGAAATAGTTCAATGGTTTGCCACCAGACTAGTACCCGAACTATACCGCGAAAAATAACTATATTTTCAAGCTATACAAATAATCTAGCATGCGGTTGCTAGAAATCAATTTAAGCAAATGTAAGGTAACAAAATTATGTCCGTCGAAAATAGGTTAGACACAGGGTCTCGCAGGAGGAATAAAAACCAGCAATTTCACTCAGAAA
>WNGS01016743.1:0-12052 GCA_020271785.1 Procambarus virginalis | reverse complement strand
ATATTTCTTGATGTTTATATTGGAGCGGAGTCTTGAAGTGGGTAGGAAATAGTTGTGGCTTAATTGGCTGTTGATTGCTGGTGTTGACTTCTTGATGTGTAGTGCCTCGCAGTTCTTGATGTGTAGTGCCGCCTGTTGTCGCTGTATCTATCAATGATTTCTGTGTTGTTTGTTAAGATTTCTCTGGTGATGGTTTGGTTGTGGGAAGAGATTATATGTTCCTTGATAGAGGCCTGTTGCTTATGCATCGTTAATCGCCTGGAAAGAGATGTTGTTGTCTTGCCTATATTGAGTTCTTTGGGGCTTACAGTCCCCAAGTGGGCATTTGAAGGCATAGACGACATGGTCTCTTTCAAAGCGTTCTCTTTGTGTCTGGAGAGTTTCTCATGAGTAGGTTGGCAGTTTTCTTTGTTTTATAGTATAATCGTCAATTGTATCTTCTGATTTTGTCTGTAGGGATAACGTTTCTTAACAATATCTTTCAGGGACCCTTTCCTCCGTTTTACTGAGCTGTGGAGAAGAAGTTCCTGTAAATAGTCTAATAGGGGGTATAGGGTTGTATTAGTTGTTTCTTCAGAGGTTGCATGGTGTTTTACTTTCTTCTTATGATGTCTTCAATGATACCATTGGAGAAGCCGTTGTTGTTGACTAGGACCTGCCTTACCCTACAGAGTTTCTCGTCGACCTGCTTCCATTCTGAGCTGTGGCTGAGAGCACGGCGACATAAGCGTTAACAACACTCCTCTTGTACCTATCTGGGCAGGTCACTGTTGGCATTTAGGCACATTCCTATGTTTGTTTCCTTAGTGTAGACTGCAGTGTGGAAACCTCCGCTCCTTCCATGACTGTTACATCTAGAAATGGGCAGCTTCCCATCCTTCTCCATCTCGTAAGTGAAACGTAACGTAACACAGAATTCTGCTCAAACGCTTCTTTCAGCTCCTGCAGATGTCTGACATCAGGTACCTGTGTAAAATGTCGTCAACATACCTGCAGTATATGGCCGGAATCAAGTTCAAGTCGACTAAGACTTTTTCCTCGATAGTACCCAGGTAGAGTTTGCAAACAGGGACGCCTAGGGGAGAACCCATGGCGACCCCATCTACTTTGCCTTTACATGTGCCCATCCGGGCTCAAGAAGGGTGCCTCCTTAGTACAAGGCTTGGAGTAGTTTCCTCAGGATATTTTCGGTCATGTCAAGGGAAGTACAGGCCGGGTCTCGATACACTCGGTCCACTATCATCCCGATTGTTTCATCCCAGGTACGTTGGTGAACAGTAATTCTACGTCCAACGATGCTCTTATCCCTGTAGCCCGTGTTCCCCGCAGTAAGTCAGCAAAGTCCTTCGGGGATTTCAGGCTGAGGTTGCGCGGGACATAAGGAGTCAGTAAGCCGTTGAGTCGTTTCGCCAGTCTGACGTGGGGTGTGGGTAATCGGCTGATAATTGGCCGAAGTGGGTTTCCGGCTTATGCGTCTTGACGTTTCCATACGCATATCCAGGTTTATATTCTCCAATAATCTTTGGCAGGTGGAGTCCGGATTTCTTGGCATTCACACATTCACAACTGTGAATGTGTGAATGTGTGAATATATATATATATATATATATATATATATAATATATATATATATATATATATATATATATATATATATAATATATATATATTATATATAATATATAAAGAATACAAAGCCAGTGTTCTCAATGCTTATATTCGTCGAGCGCTTACCCACTGCTCTGAATGGAGCAACGTGAGTAGAGAGAGTTTGAAAGAGTAACTCAGGTATTGGTGAACAATGGATATAGCAACGCGGAAATAAACGCTGCTATAAGAAGACACTTGGACCGTTGGTATAATCCAGAACCTAGAACAGACCACCACAATACCTCCAATTAAAATATATACAAATCAACCATGCACAGTGAACATACAAAAGAGGGAAAGAATAATGAAAAGAAATAATCCGTAAAGGAGTAAAAAGCACTACTCCTAACCAAAACATAAAACCTGACAATATTCTATAAAACCAAGAAGACTTCCGAACTCCTTATCAAAAACAAGCCCGAAGCCGACAGAGAACCCTTACAAGCAGTCAAGCGTTGTATACATGTACACTTGCCCCCACGAAGGATGTACCTTCAATCTAAGTACATAGGTATGACGTCGACCAAGCTGACGAGGCGTTTGACATTTCATCTTCAATCCGGTGCCCCTAGGAATCACATGAGACAGCCCATGACATCACCCTAACAAGAGAAATGTTGAACAAGAATACATGCATAATAGACAGCACCCAAGATGCAGAAGATTACAAATTCTTGAAGCAATTCACATAAGAACAGAACAACCTACCATGAACACCCAATCACGGAACTATTCACTCTTCCCACAATGAGAGCAAGGACAAGACCAACCATAACGATGCCAACACAGAAGACAATGTTCAACATAACAGACCAATTACACTGGATTAATCTTGTATGTAGATGCCAGCTGCCTCGTAGGGTCCAATAGGCCTTCTGCGGTTACCTCTATTCTTATGTTCATATGTTTCACCCCATTTATCCCCTATGTGTTCACCTTTATTGTCTTATCACCTGACCCAGTGCGGGTATATAATCAGACCACATTGTAACATTTCCTCACTTGAAGATGAACCATGGAGGTTCGAAGCGTTGTGCAAATTGTTTAAATAAGTGTAATACATATATTTATATATGATTATATATATATATATATATATATATATTATATATATATAATATATATAATATATTAATATATTATATCATTGAATATAACTGCATATTCTGTATTTACTATCTTCTGATTTAGGGCTTCTATCCCTCTAACTATTTCTTAGCATCAGGGCTTCAATCAAATCAAGCCATGCACAGTGAACATATAAAAGAGGAAAGAATAATGAAAGAATAATCAATAAAGGAGTAAAAAGCATTAACTCCTAACCAAAACAATAAACCTGATAATATTCTACAAAACCAAGAGACTTCCGAACTCCTTATCAAAACAGCCCGAAGCCGACAGAGAAACCCTCTACAGCAGTCAAGCGTTGTAGTTGTATACATGTACACTTGCCCCCACGAAGGATGTAACCTTCAATCTAAGTACATAGGTATGATATCGACCAAGCTGACGAGGCATTTGACATGCCATCTTCAAATCGGTGCCCCCAACAATCACATTAGACAAGCCCAAGACATCACCCTAACAAGAGAAATGTTGAAACAAAAATAGATTGTATATAGACAAACCCCAAGATTGCAGAAGATTACAAATTCTTCGAATCAATTCACATAAGAATAGAACAACCTACCATGAACACCCAAATCATGGAACTATTTACTCTACCCTCCATGAGAGTAAGGACAAGACCAGAGCATAACGATGCCAACACAGATGACTCTGTTCAACATAACAGACCAATGACACTTGATTAATCTTTGAATATAGATAGGAGTTGCCTCGTATGGGCCAATAGGCCTTCCGCAGTTTACCTCTATTCTTATGTTCTTATGTTTCACCCCCCATTATCCCTTATGGTATCTTCCCATGTTTTCACCTTCATTGTCTTATCACCTGACCCAGTGCGGTATAAAATCAACCAGTACTGAAAATTCTTTTCGCTTGAGAATGAACCATGGAGTTTGGAAACGTTGTGCAAATTGTATAAATAAGTGTAATACATTCTCTAGTAATTCACTTCTTTCTTCACCTGAAATTCCGAAAATGAGTTTTGGGAGAACTCCTATTTCAGCTAAGCCCTGATCCTAAGAAAATAGCTAGAGGGATAGAAGCCCTAAATCAGAAGATAGTAAATACAGAATATGCGGTCATATTTCATGAGACATGTTTAAAAGAAAACTGCTGCCAGTATACACAATACACACACACACACACACACACACACACACACACACACCACACACACACACACAACACACACACACACAACACACACACCACACACACAAGGCTGTTTAAACACAAGGGGCACCACGCACTAGGGGACACAGGTGGAAACTGAGTGCCCAAATGATCCCAGAGATATTAGAAAGAACTTTTTAGTGTCAGAGTGGTAGACCAATGGAATGCATTAGGAAGCGATGTGGTGGAGGATGACTCCATACACAGTTTCAAGTGTAGATATGATAGAGGCCATTAGCTCAGGAAACTGTACACCTGTTGATTGACGGTTGAGAGGCGGGACCAAAGAGCCAGAGCTCAACCCCTGCAAGCACAACTAAGTGAGTACAACTAGGTGAGTACACACACACACACACACACACATATATATATATAAATGTATATGTCGTACCTAGTAGCCAGAACTCACTTTTTGGCCTACTAGGCACAGCCCGATTTGCCTAATAAGCAAGTTTTCCTGAATTAATATATTTTCCTCTAATTTTTTTCTTATGAAAGTAAAGCTACCCATTTCATTATGTATGAGGTTAATTTTTTTTCATTGGAGTTAAATTAACGTAGATATATGACCGAACCTAACCAATCCTACTAACCTAACCTAACCTATCTTATAGGTTAGGTTACGTTAAGTTAGGTAGCCGAAAAAGTTAGGTTAGGTTAGGTTAGGTAGGTTAGGTAGTCGAAAAACAATTAATTCATGAAAACTTAGCCTATTAGGCAAATCGGGCCTTGCATAGTAGGGTAGGCTGAGAAGTGCGTTCTGGCTACTAGGTACGACATAGTATTATATATATATAATATATATATATATATATAATATATATATATATATAATATATATATATATATATATATGTCGTACCTAGTAGCCAGAACGCACTTCTCAGCCTACCCTACTATGCAAGGCCCGATTTGCCTAATAAGCCAAGTTTTCATGAAATTACTATTTTCTCTATTTTTTTCTTATGAAATGATAAAGCTACCCATTTCATTGTGTATGAGGTCAATTTTTTTTTATAGGAGTTAAAATTAACGTAGTTATATAACCGAACCTAAACAACCCTACCTAACCTAACCTACCTATCTTTATAGGTTAGTTAGGTTAGGTAGCCGAAAAAGTTAGGTTAGGTTTGGTTTGGTAGGTTAGGTAGTCGAAAACAATTAATTCATGAAAACTTGGCTTATTAGGCAAATCGGGCCTTGCATAGTAGGCTGAGAAGTGCATTCTGGCTACTAGGTAGACATATATATATATATATATATATATATATATTATATATATATGTATATATATATATATATATATACATATATATATATATATATATATAATATATATATATATATATATATATAATATATATATATATATATATATGTATATGTCGTACCTAGTAGCCGAACGCACTTTTCAGCCTTCTATGCAAGGCCCGATTTGCCTAATAAGCCAGTTTTCATGAGTTAATATATTTCCCTATTTGTTTTCTTATGAAATGATAAAGCTACCCATTTCATTAAGTATTAGGTAATTTTTTTTTATTGGAGTTAAAATTAACGTAGTTATATGACCGAACCTAACCTAACCTAACCCTATCTTTATAGGTTAGGCTAGGTTAGGTAGCCGAAAAAGTTAGGTTAGGTTAGGGTTAGGTAGGTTAGGTAGTCGAAAAACAATTAATTCATGAAAACTTGGCTTATTAGGCAAAATTGGGCCTTGCATAGTAGGCTGAGAAGTGCGTTCTGGCTACTAGGTACGACATATATATATATATATATATATATATATAATATATATATATATAATATATATATATATATATATATATATATATATATGCGAACAAGCCTGAATGGTCCCCAGACTATATGCGAATGAAAACTCACACCCCAGAAGTGACTCGAACCATACTCCCAGGAGCAACGCAACTGGTAGTGTACAAGACGCCTTAAACCACTTGACCATCACGAAAGGACATAATGAGGTGATAGCCGAAGCTATTTGAACCACCTCACCGCCGGCACTCGGATGGTTATCTTGGGCATAGCATTTTACCAAATCACCTCATTCTTTGGGGCACACGTGAGGAACACAAATGCGAACAAGCCTGAATGGTCCCCAGGACTATATGCGAATGAAAACTCACACCCAGAAGTGACTCGAACCCATACTCCCAGGAGCAACGCAACTGGTATGTACAAGACGCCTTAAACCACTTGACCATCACGACCGGACATAATGAGGGTGATAGCCGAAGCTATTTGAACACCTCACCCGCCGGCACTCGGATGGTTATCTTGGGCATAGCATTTTACCAAATCACCTCATTCTTTGGGGCACACGTGAGGAACACAAATGCGAACAAGCCTGAATGGTCCCCAGGACTATATGCGAATGAAAACTCACACCCCAGAAGTGACTCGAACCCATACTCCAGGAGCAACGCAACTGGTATGTACAGACGCCTTAAACCACTTGACCATCACGACCGGACATAATGAGGTGATAGCCGAAGCTATTTGAACCACCTCACCGCCGGCACTCGGACGGAAATCTTGGGCATAGCATTTTATCCAAGCACCTCATTCTTTGGGGCACACGTGAGGAACCAAATGCGAACAAGCCTGAATGGTCCCCAGGACTATATGCGAATGAAAACTCACACCCCAGAATGGACTCGAACCCATACTCCCAGGAGCAACGCAAACTGGTATGTACAAGACGCCTTAAACCACTTGACCATCACGACCGGACATAGAGGTGATAGCCGAAGCTATTGAACCACCTCACCGCCGGCACTCGGTGGTTATCTTGGGCATAGCTTTTAACCAAATCACCTCATTCTTTGGGGCACACGTGAGGAACACAAATGCGAACAGCCTGAATGGTCCCCAGGACTATATGCGAATGAAAACTCACACCCCCGAAGTGACTCGAACCCATACTCCCAGGAGCAAACGCAACTGGTATGTACAAGACGCCTTAAACCACTTGACCATCACGACCGGACATAATGAGGTGATAGCCGAAGCTTATTTGATCCACCTCACCGCCGGCACTCGCATGTAGTCCTGGGGACCATTCAGGCTTGTTCGCATTTGTGTTCCTCACGTGTGCCCCAAAGAATGAGGTGATTTGGTAAAATGCTATGCCAAGATACCATCCGAGTGCCGGCGGTGATGAGGTGGTTTCAAATAGGTGGTTCAAATATATATATGTGTGACGATAATCTCTTCCAAGAGAATTAGCCTGCTCTTTCCTGCTATCGTCACATTCAAAGCTACCTTCAAGATACGTTCTACGTAGCTAAAACTAAACGTATATCAAGACAGCCACACGCACCTGCACCCCCTCCCCCCTCACACTCCTCGCCGACTGCACTTCAACTAGCAAACTACCAGCTGTTGGACTGCCTGCATTCTCATTGGCTGTTCGTGATCTCGCCACTCCAGTCCTCACCACTCACGCACTTCGTCAAGTCAACGTTGGAGTCAGCGAGCTGTACCACCTCAGAATATCTTGTGCTCTATAGCTGAGAACATCTAGTTGATTCACCTCGTGGATCAAATAGCGGTTGTTAGCTTGCTCATATCCCCAGCACACCACTTTTATCTTTGTATTCCTGTTAACGTAACCAGTCCTCGTATTCATCACTGTTGTAATTTTTCACTTGTTACTTGTTTTGCACTATTTTATCCAAGGATTGTCTTTATTTCATTTGTTTTCTAGAGTAATTAATTTTCATTGTTATCTTGTGTTTGTGTATCTTACCTTACCTTACCACAGACTATCAGACAAGCAGTCATTCTTTTTTGTATATATGTGTGACCAGGCATTGACATCTGCCAGTGGAAGACTGCCGAACCCATATTCCACTACTTTACCGTCACATATATTTGGGGGCCTGTCCGGGAGCTTCACTCAGGTATTGGTAATTGTGGTAAGCGTACTTGGCTTTAATTCCCTTGCTCTCAATATTTTCACTAATCATTTTTATTATTCATGGTGCTGTGTATATTGTGCATTACGGGAGTAGCATATGGTGAGTGTGAGACAACTTTGGATTACGTGGTGACTGTAGGCCGCAGTCATACTCTTAATTGGTCGTCTCTCCCTCCGTGTTATTACCCGTGTTTAACATCTTTTGTCCCTCAGATATTTCTCATATTTTAGGCAGATCATCATATAGGTACCCTGGTATTGTGGTCTGTCTCTGGGTCAATAGCACCTAATTTCTGCAATCCGACTCTAGGAGGATAAAGAGGGACATTGTTCCTCTCGCACGGACTTTTATTGACGAGTTGGGACCTCGCCAATAGTTCTCGTCACCAGTTGACACTCGCACCCCTACTCGTCGGTCAGAATTGATGGTACTTACTTAAGGTAGGGAATTAGCTTTCTTTCTTTTGAGCACAAAGTTCGCTAATTCTGTAAGTATCATATTTAATTTCAGTGGGAACAGCTTGCTTATGTTCTATAGTGACTCGGCAAGGTATGGCTACATTTTTGGACTACCTAATTTACTTTGGAACCATTTAGTGTTTCACTTGTTTTTCGAAACTCAGTTTCAACTAATTAGTAGGATTTTCTTGCCTTTATCCTCCCACAGTGAGTACCGGGTACAAGATTTCCTGCGACCTTAATCATTTACCATCTTGAATTAACTTTAATTGTTAACAATTTCACAGGATAGGTACCAGTTGCCACGTTTTCCTGTTTCTGACATTCACCATATCACCACAGTATATTCGTGTCACATTTATTTGCTAATTTCACCATGTTTTGTATGCAAGCTTTCCAGTCAAATCCAGAAGGTGAAATAGAGAACTTACGTCATGAACTTATGGTCCTGGGTCGATCCCAGGTGCCGGCGAGAAACAATGGGCAGAGTTTCTTTCACCCTATACCCCTGTTACCTAGCAGTAAAATAGGTACCTGGGTGTTAGTCAGCTGTCACGGGCTGCTTCCTGGGAGTGGAGGCCTGGTCGAGGACCGGGCCGCGGGGACACTAAAAGCACCGAAATCATCTCAAGATAACCTGAAGATATGCTAAGAGGGTCGACTTGTTAACTCTTGCACATGAGTATTACCTAGATTTTCCCCATGGAGCCAACAATCATGAAGTACATAATCTACTATTAGATCATTTTTTAGATGAAGGGATTATAGACTCTGATACTCACGAACAATACACTATTTCAGATAAGCATGATTTGACGGCAATGAAATTCAAACTTGAACTTGCTAAAATCGAGCGGGAGCAACAAAAGGAAGCGGCTGCCATCAGGAAGGAAGAGCAAGAGCATGAGGCTGCCATCAGAAAGGAAGAGCTCCAGCTCAAGAAAGAAGAAGCCGCATTGCTTAAGGAACAACAAGATAGAGAGCTCCAGTTCAAGAAAGAAGAAATCCGCCTCAAGGAGCGAGAGGCCACACTGAGAAAGGAAGAAAGTGAAAGAGAGGCCCTCCTACTTTAAGGACGAGAAGAAGGCGAGTTGCCCACATTAAGAGAGCGTGAAAGAGTACAACTTGAAGCAAAACAACGTCACCTGGAGATGCAACGCGAACACGAAAAACAGCAAGCTGATCTGGCTCTAGAACGTCTTCAAAAAGAACACACGTTGGACGCTACACACCAAGCTCAACGTCAACTAGCTGCAGCTAGTCTTCCTCCAAGCTTCAATGTCTCCCAGGCAAGTAAGTTAATGCCACCGTTCGTAGAAGCGGAGGTTGATGTTTTTTTTACGACCTTTGAGACCCTTGCTAATCAACTTAGTTGGCCTGACGACCAATGGGCTACCCTTCTCCGAGTACATCTTACAGGTAGAGCAGCAGTCACACTCAGCACTTTGGCGTCTGAAAACGACTACCCAACCCTGAAGCAAGCTGTGTTGGACGCCTACCTTCTCTCTACCGAAAGCTACCGACGAAAGTTCCGTGACTACGTAATGGCAAGTACCACCACCTTCTTAGAATTTGCCAACACCAAACGGAGATATTTTATGAAATGGCTGGAGGCAGCACATGTCTCTACTTTTCCAGAACTCGTCAACCTCATGCTGGTTGAAGAATTCTTGAGGTGTGTACCTCCTCCTGTCCGCCTATACTTAGCAGATAAGGAAGAGACCGACTTGGTGAAATGCGCGAAGTCGGCTGACACTTACAGCCTCATCCACCGGCTGACACCAGAACCACCTACCAGTAAGACGTCTTGGTACAGTTACGAGAAAGTGAGCCCCGATCAAGGTACCTCTCAACTGTACTGTAAGTATTGTAGACTCTATGGACACACCATAGAAAAATGTGGTAAGTCTCCATATAAAGGTAACCCCGAATCCAGCAAACCCAAACAGACTCCTTCTAAGTCCGGTAAGCCTGTAATGAATGTTGGTGTTCATGCTAATGATCTTTCTCTCTTTAGCAAGCATCTGTATCCTGGAACTATCACTACCAACGGTTCAGATTCTGAGGGACGTTTTGGACTTAAGATCTTGAGGGACACAGCGGCTCTTCAGTCGATCGTCTTGAAATCAGCTGTGCCCAACATCGCCTACACATGAGAGACTGTCTTCATCACTGACCTCACTGCTACTACTCCTTATCCTCTCGCCAGAGTCCACCTGGATTGTCCCTTCGTGACCGGTGAAGTCCAAGTCGCCGTCAGGGAAAAGCCTTTTCCCATGCCTGGAGTGCAACTTCTCCTGGGCAACGACTTGGCAGAAGACCTGCAACCGACCAACCTGATCGTCAAGGACAAACCCCAGGTGGGTAACTCTGTGTTGGATAATCCGATTTTTAAGCATGTTCCAGCAAAGGTTGAAGAGAGTGATGAAGTTTCTCCTCTTGTTATGGTGACCACCCGTGCTCAAGCAGCACGACCGCAGCCAGCTGACTCTACTACTACCACTGTCCCTCAAGACCCTTCGAAACTACCCCCAAATCTGACCGCTTTGGAGTTCCGTAAGTTACAGAGAGAAGATCTTACCTTGACACCATTATTCTTTCAGGCTGAGACTCAGTCCGACAGTATTCCTGGGTTATTCTTAGAGAACGAGCTACTCTATCGCAGATACAGACCCAGTAAACTGAAGGAGGAGGACGATTGGGCAAACGTTGAACAACTAGTGATTCCTACCAGCCTGCGGCCCACGATTCTACACCTGGCCCACGGAGCACTATCACACTACGGGTTTAACAAGACATACCATGGGATTCGTCAAGACTACTACTGGCCAGGTATGGTTAATGATGTAAAGCAACATGTAAAGCAATGCCACGTGTGTCAGATGGCAGGTAAACCGAACGTTTCGATCCCCAGAGCACCACTGACACCCATCCAGGTGCCTGAGGAACCTTTCCACAGACTTATTATTGACTGTGTTGGTCCTTTGCCTCGGACCAGTTCTGGCAACGCCTTTATCTTAACCATCCTGTGTCCTACCACCAGATTCCCCATAGCAGTTCCAGTGAAAAAACATTACGGCTGCTACAGTGGTGAAGAATTTATTAAAGATCTTCACCCAGTATGGATTTCCGAGGGAGATTCAGAGCGACTGTGGCACCAACTTCACCAGTGATCTCTTCAAACGGACTCTGGAGGAGTTCAACATCAAACAGGTACTGTCCAGCCCCTATCATCCTGCTTCACAGGGTTCTCTTGAACGTAGTCATCAGACTATCAAGGCACTCTTAAAAAAGTTTTGTAATGAGACCTCAAAGGATTGGGATAGGCAACTTGATCTCATCATGTGTATTTTCAGAAGTCTTCCCAACGAGTCACTAGGAGTATCTCCTTATGAGATGCTCTACGGACGTAAGTGCCGTACACCTCTCAAGGCTTTCAAGGATTCTCTACGTGATGCCACCTTCAGTGAGCATCAGAATGTGCCCCAGTTTCTTCAAAACCTCCAACACATTCTAGAGAGGGTCCATTCCTTTGCCAGAAACAACCTACTGAAAGCCCAAGAGAGGATGAAGACTCGTTACGACCAGCACTGCCAAGTAAGGAATTTTAACCGGGAGACTTAGTCCTTGCCTATTTCCCTATCCCAGGTTCTCCTTTGCAAAACAGGTTTTCAGGACCCTACCGTGTAAGGAGTGCAGGAA